>CM055908.1:62399858-62417358 GCA_029582155.1 Panopea generosa | reverse complement strand
CTACATAAATGTGAGATATTGATAATGTGCCACAAAATAAACAATCATAAATAGCACGTACGTAATGGACAAAACAGACGACGAAAGTCGACTTCCACGTACATGCACGAACCAATGCGTTCCGTGTTCATCAAATTAAAGTTTGAGTCTGATTTTATGGACTTTATTGTCATTAAAAAGACGTTTAAAACATTGAAATTTGTTCAATGTTCCTAGTTTGTATCATGCCTAAATTCCAAAAAATTGATGTGCCATTATCGAGCAACAAAAACCTCTGCTATTAAGTGTAGATGGGATTTTTGTTTTCGACCCCTACCACACGTTTTTTTCCGTTTCAGTAGAGCCATAATATTTTCTGATGCATGTAAAAAAATTTTTTTCATATTTCGATATATCCACACAATTTTAGACATAGCGGACATTTCTTTTTTGTTAAGTATACGTTGTTAACCGTGCACAATCGACTCTGTTACACTTAGTTGTCTTGGTCATCTTCTAGAAATGGAATGATCGTTTTGTATCTGGACGGTACATAACCGAAACACGTTTTTATTTTTCATGCAAGAATATCTTTGTGAGTATTTATATAAACATGGAATACATACTATTTCTAAGACAAATTATTAATTGTTCAGAAAAAAACACTTCATCACAATCAGAAGCTATACTTGTGATAAAATCCTCTCCTCCAATTTACTGATCAATTCCCTTCCTCCAACTTTACTGACCAATCCCCCTCCCACAACTTTAATGACCAATCCCCCTCCCCAAACTTTACTGACCAACCAATAAGAGTCTTTTTCTATTTAAAAGAAAGCAATGGAGCAGATACCAAACTGTTAATTCATATCATATTAGGCCTTTTTGTAGAATAGCCTTTTACGAGTTGTTACAATATCGAACATATTAAAAGATGATTGTTATAGTTTTTGTCACATTTGGCGCATTTGGCGAAATAATGTAGATTTAACAAGCAATGCGAAAATAATATCTTAAATTGTAGGCATCTAGAATTTAATTAAAACTTTACACATATGTATGCATATGATATAAATTTTGATGGAAATGGTAACTATAAGCTTGAATTTAACTGTCTAGTGTTTTTTTAAAAAGAAAATAATTTCAGCAGAGTGTCAATTGTTTTTTTCAAGTTTGTAATAATAAAAAGCGCTTGTTTTAATATTTTGATATAGTGTATGGATAAATTTTGCTTAAAACCTCACAAAATACTTTCAGATACCTATTCTAGTGACAATCAAAATAAAAAATACACTTAACCGCGTAATTTGAGAAAAAATAGCTATTAAAATATGCCATATAGAATATGCTTAGAATACTGTCTCAAGTAGACACCGTCGCGATATGACTGAAAAATTGTTGAAAGCGACGCTTAACACCATACAACAACAACATAAACGTCGGACGTGTTCTTAAATATAGGATGTGTTCTTTAACGTCGATCATGTTCTTAAACATAGAATGTGTTCTTGAACATAGAATGTGTTTTTAAACGTCTGACGTGTTCTTAAACGTCTGACATGTTCTTAAACATAGAACATGTTCTTAAACGTCGGACGTGTTCTTAAACATAGAACGTGTTTTAAACATAGAATGTGTTCTTAAACGTCTGATATGTTCTTAAACATAGAACATGTTCTTAAACGTCGGACGTGTTCTAAACATAGAACGTGTTTTAAACATAGAATGTATTCTTAAACATAGAACGTGTTCTTAAACGTAGGACGTGATCTTAAACAGTAACAAAAACATAAATATATTTTATAAACACAATAAAACTAAAGTCTTGAATAAAATTTTAAAAATAATTTAGAATGTGCAAACAAAACTGTTTAAAAGTAACCAAAACCAAAATGTATTTTATGAACATAAAGCAATGACAAATAAAAAATAAAAGCAAGTGGGACTGTGCAGTCAAGTGTTTTAACAGAAACAGATATAAATGTCATAACACAACGAATGTCCTGAATAACACTTACAAAGCCATTTATTGTGCAGTCAAAACTATTTTTAATAGTAACCAAAACATATAAATAAACTTCATACCTTGTTCCATTTCTCTTCTTTTATCTTAAAATCCATTTTTTGTAATATTTGAATGCTTTATCAAGTTATAATCACTTAAAAGTAACAGCTTAGGAGAAAGGTCTTTTAAATTTATTAAAACTAAATCAACGTTCGTTAAAGCTAGCTAGCAGTAGTTATGCGTATATCAGCTGGCGGTGTCTATATGAAAAGCGATAATAAATAGCACAATGCGTCTAAGGCAAATAAAGTATAGCCACCATGCGCTCGAAAGAGGACACCGTTCGATTGCACAGTAGACGTTGTGTAAGTAGGTCAATGTCAGGGTACAGCACAAATAGTCTGCCGCAAGGTGAAGAACAAACATTATTTGTTAGGTGAACAGAAAAGAAATTTACATTAGTTATGACAAAGTCAGAATGTAAGGACATCGTATGCAAAACGTCGCCACGTGTTTCATATTTATCTAATATGTCATTTGTATATACGCAATAACAATAGGAACATGATACATATACAACTGCTGTTTCTTACTATTGAAACTTATACTGTTATTGCTTATTTTTTATGTTATTGCATATACAATAGCTATAAAAAGTGGCTTGTACGCGTCATGGCATATTGCACTTGACCTCTCGGTGACTGTAAAACGGACATGCGCAATGAGCGGTTTAAATACATGCTTTATATAAGCCATAAATTTTCTTTTAAATGGGACTTGTTACCCCAGCGTACATTTGTCGGTGTCGCCCCAAAGAGAACCAGTGGCGGATGTAGGTTCCATCACCACGTAGCGGATGTAGAAGCGACGCCAGACCACTTCGAGACCAGCACCATCTCTGAGCGGTCTTTCCATCGCAGAACACCGACGCACTCTACAGTCAACACTCAGATGCTGCAGATTGCATAATTCTTTAGTTTGAACAGACAAAAAAAAACGAGTTTCTTTTCTTTATCAAGTTCAATGCACATAATATCTAGTAGTCCGTGTGCGACTAGTAATTCGTTCAGTGTTTTAGTTTTAATATCTTTTTGCAATGAAAGGTGCGGTGTATAAACGTACTTTATGTAAATGTTATGAACTGTATTAATATGTTTCCAGCAATAGTTACTTGTATATGTTTTGTGAAAGGCATAGCCCTGCTTATGTGGTTGCGATAAAGCGTTACAGTGTTGATCACCGCCAAAATAATCATAAGCGACAGGGACTACTTTTTTATTCCTCGAATTTATTTTTTTTCATGTTTTTAAACAGAAATAAATCAAACAATAAAGATATATATTGTAGACATTGAATTATATATTTATTAAAAAAAGTTTCATAAAATAAACCAAACACAACAATAATACAAATCAAATTATGAAGGCTTATGTATATTCGTTACAGCTCGGCTATCAGTACTTCAAGTACGTTCGTGTTAATTTGACTTTTAATTCATTTTAATTGTGAATTTGAAACAAGGGGTGATTTTTATGTTGTTGTTCAGTTTATAAATACGTACATTTACGTACTTTATGCTAGTAAAAAGAGATATTCACCATAGCAACACAATGTATACACGTTGCATCTAACGTGGAATGTAATTACCTACTTGCTTTTTTGTAATTTATTAACATACTGTCACATCATTATTTTCCCAGACAACCCCAGTGTCATTTACGAGGGTCAAGGATGGTTAATTGTAATGTATTCCTTGCTCACTCACTATTTATTTATTTTATGATTATTTATTTATTAAAACCATTTCTCACACGGCAAAATTGAAAACAAGTAGTTTTGCGGTGAGTAAAAAAATATGTACATTTCCAATGGTTTGCTGGTGCTCCGTAGCCGACTTGTCTAACACGCCGTCTTACAGTACTTACTCCTCATTGTCGATTTCGTCGGATTCGAACCTAATTCGACTGAAAGCCTTTATGCGACAAAATTGGCAGATTACTTTCAAAAGAAAGGTGCACTATTCAGATTTGTTCTGAATTCTTCCTCCGCCAATAAAATCGAATGCCATATACAACCTGGCATGCAGTGAAAATCTAAGCACTCGTGACAGATAAACTCTAGACGTATTTGACAAAAAGGTCATAACTGAACGAGGCATGACATTTCACAAGAGTTGCTTCTTGACTAAAATAGTTTACGGGTCATTTTATACATATTTAATAACGAATGTTATTCTATTTTGTGAAAATTATTTATGGCATGTAATATATTGCTATATATTGCTATATTAAATAAAAAACACTATATAGAATGTGATGACCCACAAGTGTGTGTTGCCATTTGCACAACCTTGACATAGTAATATATTATCACTTGTTTTGAGCATGCAACAGTGGTATCATCTGCAGACGTGTGTGCATCTTTGAGACTTTAAGCGGTATAACCAGATGTGTGCAAAGATACATGTATAGGACATTTATTTTTTTCGGTTTTGTTGAAGCATTCTTTTAATATGAGAAGTCGTTTATAGAGCATTGTAGTATAAATAGTGTGGCTGGGGGGAAATTCATAATAAAAAAACGACACTAGTCACGGAATTCGAACTCAGATCGCGCGGTTCATATTCCAAAGATATGACCACCGCGCCATGTAGAAATATCACGATAATTGCCGTATGAATCTTAAGTTTAAACTTAACGGCTTAATCGATGATGCCTGGGAATTTCCGAACGTTTACATTAATGATTTAGACTTTTTCACGGATCAGGTCTAATTCAAATATCGGCGATAATAGGAGTTTAAGTACACGTTTTTGACGATAATTCATATGGTAATAAGCACAATAATTCCAAGACAACATGACCTGTTTACTTTAAAGCACTGGTCGCACTATCCTATTCTGTTATGCTTTTTAAAATAATGATAACATTTCGCTGTTACATATAGAACAAGGTTGCACGTTATTTGGCGCATGCACACTCCCTAGTCAGCAGACGAATCCCTCGTTTCTTTGCGCTTTTTAATTTGCTATAGGCCTCTCTCAAATCATATACATGCCAGATTTTCCATTATCCAAGCGAGGTTAGGAGCTCTTCACACTAGTCTACCAGCTGATTAGCAGACGACTATATAACTACATAGGACAAGAGTTGTCGGAAGACAATAAAGCTCGCCGATAAGATAAAACTCACCACCCATGCAAAGATTGAGATTAAGGGCAAACTCCAAAAATAAATGCAAAAGTTTAACCTGGGTGTCTACAAACGAAAATTTAAGTCCAAAAGGGCCATAACTGTGCCAAAATGCAATCCAGAGTTATGTTTTTTGTCTCTGTGTGTTTCAATGATGATGGTGAACACACATGCAAAGTTTCATTCATAACCAATGAGTGGTTGCATAGATATTTTACCTGATAAAAAACTTTAACCTGAAAAATTAAGTCGAAAAAGGGCCATTACTGTGCAAAAATGCAACTCAGAGTTATGGTTCCTGTGTGTGTGTGTGTTCCATTGATGATGGTGAACACACATGTGAACGTTTCAGTTCACATCCAATGAGTGGTTGCATAGATATCTTAAACATAAACGCAACTAAAAGCAAAGTTTAACCTTGATGTCTAAGTCCAAAAAGGGGCCAAAACTGTGCCAAAATACAATCCAGAGTTATGGTTCTTGTCTCTGTGTGTTCCATTGATGATGGTGAACACTGATGTGAAGTTTCAATCACATCTATTAATTGATTGAATATTAAGCGTCATTTTTATGCCACCGAGGGCTAACAGACGACAATCACATCTAATGAGTGGTTGCATAAATATCTTAAACTTAAACGCAACTAAATGCAAAGTTTAACCTGGGTGTGTAAGTCCAAAAAGGGCCATAACTGTGCCAAAATGCAATCCAGAGTTATGGTTCTTGTCTCTGCATGTTCCATTGCTGATGCTGAATACACATGTGAAGTTTCATTCACATCCAATGAGTGGTTGCATAAATAACTGAAAATTAAACGCAAAAGTTTAACCTGGGTGTCTACAGACGACACCGACGACGACGCCGACGACGCTGGGGTCATGAAAACAGCTCTCCTTGGACTTCGTTCCGGCGAGCTAAAAATGGCTACACCCCTATCAACTTAAGGTGATATTTTGAGACCTGGACAAAATTGTTTTGTTCCATTTTGGATATCTGAAAGCAGCTCAGATTCTTCCCTTTATTTTCATAACATTATTAAGGGACCTGTGTAATAAATAAATTGTATAAAGCAAAATAAGGCGAGATGGAGGACTACATTTCAATGTAAGTTATCATGTTTACATATCTATCTATTATTGTTATGAATTTTAAATATCTTATTATTGTTTGTTTTTTATTTGAAATAAATACAAACTTTAAACACATATATTTTTCTTTAATATATGCATAAACCGCAGCATGTAACAAAACATTATGTCATATAAAGAAAGAGAAGTGAAACAATTTGTGTTACCATATTACGCCTTATAAACATAATTTTATAGACATGTGAACAAAGTATTATATATAACAATTTATTGTAATTTTTTTAGAATATTAAATAATATTTGTATCTTTTATTATAGGTTGGGAATGGACTGTATGAATAAATCCAGCACTGTAAACCAGAAGATAAAACCAGCACTGTAAACCAGAAGATAAAACCAGCACTGTAATCCAGAAGAATCCAATCCAATTAAAAGTATATTGATGTGCTGGAGAACATAGAGAAAACATGTAAAACATGATGACAGAGACACAAAAAAGTCAGAAATATAGTCCCCATAAATTGGTTCACTTGTAAAGTATATATTTGCAGGACTGCACTTGACAATCTGGAAAATGTATTACTCCCACTATATGACTACATACATTAACAATCAGCTTCCGAAACAGTTGGGTCTACTCTACTTCTGTCTGTACAACTGATATGTAAAGTAAATTATAAGCTTTATTTAAATGTAGACATTGTTTTGAGATATACTTGTAATAAGACGAGTTCGAACATGTATATTGAGTAAATAAAACGTTAAATGCCTTTATTTTATATGTTTTTTCATTATTTCTCTGAGATCTGTTACACCCCCTATTATGTCATATCCCCTCCCCGATATTATTTTTGTTTTATAAAAAAAAAAAGAATAGAAGGATTTGAAAAAAAATAAAATGGTTAACTGTTCTGTTCTGTTCTGTTCTAGACAATGGACACTTATATGAGTACACATGGTAAGGCACAAATAATCATGGAACCTGCTATTATACAGACGGTTTGTATCCCTTCTAAATCACTTTCAAAGAGAGGTGTTAATTAGCCTTAATCTTCATGAATGTTTACACAGGTCAGATGTGAATGAATTTATTTACAGCAGACCATTTCCTCCCTCCCCCATCCCCTGACAATTTGTTCAGTTATCAGATCATAAAACACGGTTTAACAAGTATAAAAATACATATGCTGAATGATATAAAAACTTAATTTTCAAATTATGAACTACTTAAATCAATAATTAAATATTGTATTCTGACCTTTACATTAATTAAACTGTCAACAAATTTAAATTAACAGATGTAGTCAGACTTATAGCTCAATTATTATCCGAGATAGCCATGTAATCTCTATGTACGCTAGTGTTGCTGTAAGATCGGACGTGCTCCTAACCTCGTTCTGGTATAGATATGCATATTCATGAGACAATATTAAGAATGGTCTATTACCTTGTTAAATCGCCTAAAGTCCGTTTTCCATGGCACGTATTTTTGCTGTGCGGTTTTTTCCCTAAGCTACTTTTTGTACGCGCAGTATTAACAGGCGCACAGACAATCAATTTCTGTGATGCAGATTTTCTGAGCAGAGTTTAAAGAGACACGTGCGTGGAAATACACATGTTTTAATTATGAAGTGCTCATCCAAAGTGAATTTCTACGTATTGTACATGCAGTCAAGCGTAGAAAAATTGTACTTTTCTGGCGACTTTTGTCCGTGCGGTTATTGAGAGCACAAGATTGTTTATGTCAGCCTGTGGGATATTATCATTTTTTTATCCCACAGGCTGACATAAACAAGCGTGTGCTTCTCAATGCGACGTCGCTGTCAAGCATTTATCATCGCACGCGGCGGCCGCGCACGCTACTGATAACCCGATTTTGAAATACATCCCTTCCTGTTTAAAATTCAAATCAAACAATAAAATTGATAATTTCTGTCCAATTTAGCTATTTCAGTAGATTGATAAGACATAATTATACAACAAACTGAAGATTTCAGCCAAATTTAGTTAAATGTTAACAAAATATTCACATTCAAACTTCAGTATATATTTGTCCGACATATATCTTTATATACATCCATATTTGTCGGACATAGATCTATATATGTATCTATACTTGTCCGACATAAGTGTATATATGTATCTATATTTGTCCAACATATATATTTATATGTATCTATATTTGTCCGACGTAGATCTATATATGTATCTATATTTGTCCGACATAGGTGTATATATGTATCTATATCTGTTCGACAAATACCTTTATATATATCAATATTCGTCCGACATAGATCTATATAAATTATGTACCTACATTTGTCCGACATAGATCTATATATGTATCTATATGTGTCCGACATAAATCTATATAAGTATCTATATTTGTCCGACATAGATCTATATATGTATCTATATTTGAACAACATAGATCTATATATGTATCTATATTTGTCCGACATAGATCTTTATATGTATATATATTTGTCTGACATAGATCTATATATGTATTTATATTTGTCCAACATTAATTTTATATGTATCTATATTTGTCCGACATAGATCTTTATATGTATCTGTATTAGTCCGACCATGAATGGCGTTTCATGTATCATACAGTAAGTATCTAAATACTTTGGCTGTTGAGTTTGTAAACTGTATAGTACGTAGTTGCCAGAAGGGATGATTTGCGACAGTTCATACCTATAAATAGACATACCAATGTATGTTTAGATTTTTACGACATTAATAAAGACATACATTCTAGATATTGGAGTACACTTGCAAAATAGTGGTCAAAATCAATTCCCTGGTGACGAGCTTTCGATGGAAGAAACCGTTTACCATCGGAAATTAAGATATGCTTGTCAAAAGTTTTAATTTCTTACCCATAAAGCATATTATCCTGCTTGACTCGTACAATTAAAAACCATATATAATGTGTTAGGGGTTTGAATGGTTTTAACGTTATGATTAAAACTGAACTAGAGTATTGTTTTTATCAAAATGTTCACATTCATTTTAATGATGTCACATCATAATTAATTAAAGGTACGCGGACGATCAACACCTTGCTATTCAATGAAAATATAATATACGAAAGTCATAATCAATTTTTAAATTCTTGAGTTAAACGATAGTTACAATTTAAAATGCTTTATGAATAAAGGCCCGTTAATTGTACTAGACTCCACTCCGACCCGCTTCACCAATGGCGTCATCGTCTTGCCACGACTGAAACGTGGCTAAAAGCGACTGTTAACATCGTACATTGCAATACATCATCATGGGAAATGGTTTTTATATTAAGCTATTTTCAGGCCATTACAAACCAATATAATGACACCATGTCCTTATGATAAGAAAGGGCGATTCAAAGCAATTTTGACGCACGTGATCATTAAAGCTAAAATGATGATTCTACGTCCATGCCTTACTTCCATGCAAAAAATAGCAACATTTCCAAAACAAAGTGTTCAACAGTTACATCTGTAACCATGGCAACTCTTACTTAACAGTGTTGATAGTATCATATTTATGGTATAGCGGTAACCAATCATAAGAAGACATCCGTTTCAATCAACACATGTTACCGTACTTTTGTTACTTTGATTTATTGATATTAACCGTGTACTGGGGGCTAGCATATCACAGAGATCGCTGGCTTGTACGGACAGTTCACTGCGGGGTCAATGATTTTTGTTTCTTTGAAATGCTGTGTTAGTTAATATTTTGGATGAGGTCGGCCCATGTCCCCGGTCTTATGACCCCCCACCCACCCACCCACGTCTCCCTTGTATATATCTCGGTTTCATCCCGTGTTCAAATTGTGTTTCAACCAAATAAATATGACGGTTCAACCCTTAACATAAACTCCTCTCATTCAGAAGTCGATTGCGTTTACAGATCTGCCGGTTAAGTAATGAAATGTCAAAATACAACAAGGATATCCGACTTTCCATTTGGCTGTGCGTCACAATTCTGTATTTTTAGATACTTTGATCCAAAAAGTTATCCTTTTCAGTTTTTATGCTTATAAATACACCCTGACATTGCTTAGTTACTTCGTAATACCTACGGAAAACAATATGTGTGCTACATTTCACGTAATATCTCAAGTGTTTTACCATACTTAAAATATCAATAGGTACCTGATAAACAAATGTGCCGAAGTTTATCAGGTGAAGTTACAAAAACACACCAAAAGGCCACAAACGCAGATAACACAAACCGGTTATTAAGACATGCTATCATAAGCGTATGTGTTTACGGTCGGTAAAACATTTCCATTCACATAGTGACCTACTTACCATTAGTTTGAAACTAGATATTATAATGAATGGCGAGATTAGGCCACGATTAAAAAAAGTACACGTTGGTTTTAGTACAAAGTTAATAAAACGTCGCTCTCACGTGTAGAAAATGTGTGTTTTATCATTATTATCCTAATCCCTCTATTAAATGCGATTCAAATCTATTATTTTTCAAACATGTTTTTAAGAAATTATATCATATATGTAATCAATCAACTTATATCATTCAACAAAGAATGATTTTTTGGATGAGATATAAAGCCTGTTTACAGCACATTTAACGCTATATATGGCAACGTTTTATTCGTGGAGAAAAACTTCAGCAGAATGAAACTAAAACGACAATTTTCCTTCCGCACGTAAATATTACTGACAACCTTTCTCACATTTTAATGTTTGGATCATTTTATTTGTACCAATTCTGGCAGACAGGCGGCAGTTTCCTCTTTAATAGAGGGTCCACTGTTGTGGACTGGTCTTATAACACTGTCGTCTAATGACCACCTGTCTCTAACGGCCGCTGAGGTCGTTTATTTGATTCCAGCTCGGTCCAAAAAACTATGTGAGAAGAGTTGTAAGTTATTTGCTGTGGTACACTGATTTAATATTTAATTCTAAGGTATTCCTCCATTGTGAGAATATTTTTACTGTATCTCTGGTTTCTCCAATAAAACAGGATATATTTGAGTAGAACCACCGTGCTTTCACAAGTAAATGATACTCTTTCTCACATAAAACCTTCAAACGAGCTAGGATCGAAAACAAAACACGACGTCAGTGATGAGTTGCAAGCGACAGTTATGCCGGTAACAGCGCCTAAAGGAACTGCAAGTTTAGTGGACCCAGTCTGAGAGAAGAATGTGTGCATGTGATTCTCTGGGGCCACTAACCGTGCGAAACTCTTGATTATTATACGTTTGTTACAGCCTTTCGTATTCTACACGATGTTGGTTGTTCGTTTCCCATTTTTGGGGACCGTTATTCGTCCCCATTCCCCATTCTCAATGACAAATAGTATATCTATATGTTTCCCAATCCAAATTTCTTCAATTTCAAAATGCAAAGAAACCAAAGACAGTAATTGGATATATACAACCTGCTCACACTTCCATCTGAATCGCCATGTTTATGTTAACTCAAGTTGTATTTTCCCATCCAAACATTTGCCCCATGTCTGACCCGGATGTAGCACACCATATGCGCTATCATGTGTTCACCTTAATACCGTTATTGTTTACTTGACAAGCGGTCAGAGAAACGGATAAGTCTTCGAAAAATCTCAAATAAAACACGTTTTTATTCAATTGCAGTAGACGTTTAAGCTAAATCGTCCATTGACTTATAAGACGAGGTGTGAATATACCGATGAACAAGTTAAAAAATAAAAGAAAATGAAATGAAACCATAGAAATTGATGTACAATAAAAAGGACACCATTTACTTTAGTTAAGATTGAATGAATACCTGCCCCAGGGTTCTTGCCCCCGAAGTCCTTGCCCCAGGGTCAATAATTGTAAATCTAAATATTCATTAAACTAACAAGAATGTTTTCTTTCCTTTTTAAAACACTTGTTATTGAGTACTAAACTAATATATTCAGTGAATAGCACGACGATAAATATAGAAATTAGGAACAGAACTTATTGTATTGGCTTAAACCTTATACAAACTCTGACCAGATACAGATATAATTTACATACATGTACAAAAACATATGATAGATGTTTCAAACAATGATTTATGTAGTTTTATGTTATGTCACAGTTTAGTTTCCTATTTACAAGTTATATACGAATACAAATAAAAACAAGAATTCTGCGGAATGATATGTCTCGCCGTGTCCGCTTTGACCGTTAATACACACATGGGAGAGAAAATAAACGAAAACTTAACGTTGAAGCTAAATATAAATGCCTGACGCCGCCGCCGTCAACGGAAAAAGCAAAACCTTAATCTCGCTTTTCGCCCCTTCGTCGCGGCGAGACAAAAACTAATTCAATATTTACTCTTAAAAATGCGAAAGATTATTTGTTAAGGTTTTAATGGATTACCATACATAAGTATTTTTTGCGACCCGTCCTTAAATATTAAGGAACATTTTGTGTGAAATTCTGTCTGAAGTCCGTCCTATATTGCAAATTATCAGACCGACACCAGACATAGTTTAGTTTAGTCAGGAGTTTCTATTACATACACCATACATTTACGTAAAATAAATCAAATGCCTGCGGGTGGAAGTCTAATGGATAGAGTATTTGCCGCTCACGCCAGAGATTACGGGTTCGACTCCCAGCTCGACCCGACGTCTCTCATAAAACAACAATCAGTACTGGTTCTACCCAGAAAGCGGACTCGAGAACGGTTCATATAAGCTCTGAGCTTTCATCGCAATCGAGCTAAAAGAAATTAGTATAAACTAAATGCCTGTGAAATCTGAATGATTAATTTGCAATGTATTAATTATTCGAATGATATTTTATTAACATTCAGTAGAGAAATACAAGTTTCCGATCTTTCTGTACAAATCCTTAGTTTAGTTTAAACATGTTTTATTGCCATATAAACAGTATTAAACACATATTTTAGTATATATTTTGCATATAAAAATAATTGTTTTGAAGTAATATGTAGATGTATAAGTCATATACCGTTGATTGTTTGGAGTAATATGTAGATGTATAAATCATATACGAATGACTGTCGCGAGTAATATGTAGATGTATAAAACATATACGAATGACTGTTGGGAGTAATATGTAGATGTATAAATCATATACGATTGACTGTTGGGAGTAATATGTAGATGTATAAATCATATACGATTGACTGTTTGGAGTAATATGTAGATGTATAAATCATATACGAATGACTGTTGCGAGTAATATGTAGATGTATAAATCATATACGATTGACTGTTGGGAGTAATATGTAGATGTATAAATCATATACGATTGACTGTTGCGAGTAATATGTAGATGTATAAATCATATACGAATGACTGTTGCGAGTTATATGTAGATGTATAAATCATATACGATTGACTTTTGGGAGTAATATGTAGATGTATAAATCATATACGATTGACTGTTGGGAGTAATATGAAGATGTATAAATCATATACGATTGACTGTTTGGAGTAATATGTAGATGTATAAATCATATACGATTGACTGTTTGGAGTAATATGTAGATGTATAAATAATATACGAATGACTGTTTGGAGTAATATGTTGATGTATAAAACATATACGATTGACTGTTTGGAGTAATATGTTGATGTATAAATCATATTCGAATGACTGTTGGGAGTAATATGTAGATGTATAAATCATACACAATTGACTGTTGCGAGTAATATGTAGATGTATAAATCAGATACGAGTATAAGCAAGATGTTCTGGCCACAAGTAAGTTATAACCTTTGGTCAAACTGATCAATCAAAGCACTATAACAACTATGGGTTGTGTTCTATAGGTTGTGCACTTATAGGTGCGAACAAACTCATGTTGCCTACTTTCAAACTACCACCTTCAAGTTACCTGTATTTTTCTACACTGCTTGTTACAAAAAAACACGAACGAACAGACGGATGGCCGCTATAAACACATCCTGTTACTTTTCTAATATAGGCTGCCAAAATGGCTGGTTCAAAGCATGAGGATACATACAAACTTATTCATACATCTAATACATGTACCTTAAGGTATATTGTGGATTAAAACCATACGCTATTCATGCAAGCACGTTACAGTTACTGGATATGTACAAGGCAATTTCGAGTACGCTATGCCACAAACAGCGGACACAATAATCGTTTACTTCCGTATTTAATGATTTAAGTGCATGTGTTCCAAAGTTGATTAATAATACTAGAAATAGATACAGTCGATGTTGTATAACGATTATTACCGGTAATTAGTCGTCTATATTTTACCGTATATATCGCAAATGTTATAATTAATAGGTAGTGATCTGCATTCGGTAGTAAATGTGAGTCAAGGTATCTGCGCTACTTTAGTCACACAGGGTTTTAACGATTAGAATTGTACGGTACACAAAGGACTATATTACAAGTTCATTTTGCGCATTATAATTTATTATCTCAAGTACTTTTGGAGTTTTCAATGTCAAACTCAAGAAAGGAAGGACATTGCAGCATACTGCAGTTTAACAGTTTGTACTTGCGACGATGGATAAAAATAATCACTGGTTTTAAAAGTTTTATTAAATACAGTACTTATAATGACATATTTTACGTCGTCAATACTTATAATGACAATTTACGTCGTCAATACTTGTAATGACATTTAACGTCGTCAATACTTATATTGTACACGATGTGGGTCTGGGGAAGTAGGACCGTCACAGGGCGAAATCGTATTTTGCTTTCAACACTAGCAAAACGGAATATTCATGTATTCTTCTGCCTCAGTTAACCGTCCATGTCGACAAGTTTCAATAACCATTACAGAGCCCTCGTTTGACCAAATTCTTGTTTTTATATTTCTCTCAGAGTAGGGAATCTGGTTTGAGAAAGTTACAAGACTTTATTTTTTAAAAAAGATCTTCCTTACATATTAATGATAGAGGAAATCTACCTAGTTCACCATATACAGCATAATTAGGTGTTTGTTGGCGAACTCCCAATATGCGTTATGTAATCTGTCAACTTCTTGTATACACCACATACCTCAGATCCGTATAATAAAATTGGAACAACCGTTGAGTCGAATTAACAGTGAAACATATTATAATAACAGTACAACTGATTATCAGTAACTTTATTGTTTGTCCTTACATGTGTTTTAGTCACCAAAATCACAACTAATCATATAAATAATCATCACTACTTTCGATATTATTGTATTATTAACATTATCATAATCACAATTATAATTATTATTAGTAGTAGTAGTAGTATTTACTTAACATTAATGAGAAGTTTTCTATTTCTAATACATTATCTTCTAGTTTTATACGACAATAACAGTTTAACCTGCACAGCAACCAACCAGAGCGAAACTAGCTCTTATATGACATTCACCGGTAAACACGTACAATGCGGCAAGGAGCTGTAGAGAATCTAAAATCCCTTGAATGCGGTAAGATGGACATAATGCCACTTTGACATTTATTAAAAAAATTGCTTATTTAATTACATGCTACTATCACCGGTTTACTATCAGTTTACGACACGAGATGGCCGTCATGTTGTTATCGCTATCAGATATGTCTGTTGACTCATTTGAACACCATAGTTTACTCGGCAACACGAGATGAACATACGATCGGCATGTCCATAGCGGAAAGTTTAGGGTCCAATGTTTAAGCTTCGGCTACTAGCCAACTTAAGGGACATTATTTAATAGCGACATTTTATATTAAAGGGACATAATTGGCGACATTATTTTAATCATTTTAAAGGAATATAACTTACGATATTTTACTTATATTAAAGGGAAAAAACTACAGATAACTACAAGATATTTGACAGCCAACTAAAGGGACATTATTAGCGACATTTTGTTTTAAAGGGGCATAATTGGCGACATTTTATTTTAATCATTTCAAAGGAATATAACTAGCGATATTTAACTTGATATTTGGCATTTATGAAAATGACACAATAAGTGATATTTTTCTTATACAGACGGCACACGATAGATGTTATTAGGCTTTTATTAAGAGGAGGCAATCAGAGATACCTGGCTTGTTTTAATAAAGGGACATAATCAGTGGAATTGGCTGGTTCTGCAGAGCTACACTCAATGTACACTGATAACGATTATGATAATGAATATTTAGTGTCATAATAAATTGATTTTGTCCAGTCCAGGAGTTTTATTCAATTAGTCTGAGCCTTTTCTCCTTGAGACCCCCCCCCCCCCCCCCACCCCCCACACAGCAAGAATATTAAGTGTATATAAAATACGGATTTACCGGATTTTTGTATCATCAATTGTATTTCAAATTCAAGAAAAAGGTATATGTCAATGTAAAAATTTGGCACGCCGGTAGGTTATATTGGTCATTTGGTTTGGGGCTTTGATTGAAAATGTTTTAAAATGATTGTATCGTAATACTTTTCCTTGACGATAGAACCATGACAATGGCATCACTTGATTGTTTTCCGTCGGACACTTGCCAATGGCATCACGTGATTACTGTCCTTCGGACACATGCCAATGTTGATTTTACTCTCAAATCAAATAAGTATTTTAAATCGAAGAATATGTTACCATGTGGAGATTTTAATATCTAAATATCATACACAATGTTACGATATGGAGATATTAATTTCTAAATATCATATGGAGATTATTAATTTCTAAATATCATACACAATTTTACCGTATGGATATATCAGTTTCTAAGTATCATACAAAATGTTACCATACTGGAGATATTAATTTCTAAGTATCATACACAATGTTCAATAACATTTAGATATTAACGTTAGTGTCAGGTATAAATTCATAACAAATAGCGTGATATAAAGACAAATCTAAGCAACATATTATCGGCATTATTTTGTGGGTAGAAATGTCAAATGTTATCCAGCCCTACACATAACTTCTGAATCAAGCATACATCGTGTTACTATTTATAAACAAGCGATCTTCATCAAGGATAATATATGGCAATACGTGAGGGTGTGTGCAGACACACAAAGCAAGCGAACCAATCAAAATCGTCGTTGCATACCCAGTAAATAAAAGGAAAACATGAAGTCAGTACAATATCTGAACGATACATATTTTCAAGCGGGCTACACTGTATTATATAATAGCAACATAACCTGCATCGATCGTTCATTAATTACTGTATTGTACAGTCCGATATATAGATTATCGGACACTGATAATTACAATGTATGATGTTCATGGTAAGCCAGCTCGGCAGCTATGTGATTAGTCTGCAAC
>CM055908.1:62392358-62397358 GCA_029582155.1 Panopea generosa | reverse complement strand
AGCAGAACAGCAGGATGACATTTTTTTTTTCTGCCAGCAAAAAAGTTGAACAGCAGGATAACATTATTTTCATTCTGCCAGCAAAAAAGCAGAACAGCAGGATGACTTTTTTTTTATTCTGCCAGCAAAAAAGCAGAACAGCAGGATGACATTATTTTCATTCTGCCAGCAAAAAAGCAGAACAGCAGGATGACATTTTTTACATTCTGCAAGCGAAAAGCAGAACAGCAGGATGACATTATTTTCATTCCTCCATCAAAAAAGCAGAACAGCAGGATGACATTTTTTTTATTCTGCCAGCAAAAAAGCAGAACAGCAGGATGACATTATTTTCATTCCTCCATCAAAAAAGCAGAACAGCAGGATGACATTTTTTTTATTCTGCCAGCAAAAAAGCTGAACAGCAGGATGACATTTTTTCATTCTGCCAGCAAAAAAGCAGAACAGCAGGATGACATTTTTTTTTATTCTGCCAGCAAAAGAGCAGAACAGCAGGATGACATTATTTTTATTCTGCCAGCAAAAAAGCAGAACAGCAGGATGACATTTTTTTTCATTCTGCCAGCAAAAAAGCTGAACAGCAGGATGACATTATTTTCATTCTGCCAGCAAAAAAGCAGAACAGCAGGATGACATTTTTTTTATTCTGCCAGCAAAAAAGCTGAACAGCAGGATGACATTATTTTCATTCCGCCAGCAAAAAAGCAGAACAGCAGGATGGAACATTTTTTCTGCTATTCTACTTACTTTACCTACATCTATTCGAATAAATTTAAATTGACAGCGATGCTATTCAAAAATGTTTGTCAGAAAGCAAATATAATGCAACATGATCTTACCTACAATAGCTATTGTAATTGAAAATCGGGTGTATCATACATACATTGCTGTATTTCTGATTTGAAAAGCTTTAAGTATAAAAGTATTAAGTTTTTTCATTGTATCGTTGTTTATTTAATTGAACAAATTGATAATCTTAGGCATGCTGGGTGTTTATATGCAGCAATGAGCGTGTCACATCTCCTCTCTCCTGTAGAGAAACATGCACTCGGAACATTATATCACTTTTAAAGTCAATAAAAATATATTTTTTCAATGATTAGTCAAATGTTAATATAGATCAAATTTAATATTTATACATAAAAAAAGACGTTTGTATTTCTGTTGCTTAGCTCCTCATTTTTCCGTTGATGCAATTATAATTGAATTTATTAAACTCGATGTCAAGAATCATACATAATGTCTGGCTGTGTCTTACACAATATGTGTTAACACAATGATACACGAGCACTCGTGTAAGCTTCCCTATTTAATGTCACTATCTATGTGCCTTGGTACATCAATAACTGTAAAACGGTCTTTACTTCCTCATACCAAAATTACAGTTACATCGTATATATTGCTATACTGCGTATTTCGTGCATGTTTGGAGCATGTTTACAATTTAATTCATTTATACACCCTTATATTTATACACCCTTATATTATTACACTCATGCATTTATATACTCGTACATTTATACACTCATACAATTATTCACACATACATTTATTCACTCATACATTTATACACACATACATTTATACACACATACATGTATACACTTATATGATCATGCATCCTTATATTTATACACTCATACATTTATACACTCATACATTTATACACCCATACACATTTATGTATACACTTAAACATTGATACACCCATACATTTATACACACATACATTTATACATCCTTATATTTATACACTCATACATTTATACACCCATACGCACATTTTTTTCCGTCTTTCGATATTACACTTACAACCATCGTAGCTACATTATAATATTTAAGAGCTAAATAACCTGAATACCGGAAGACAGATTTGCGAATACCATAAAACAACTATCTGTTGCATAGTAGTTATAAAGTGTGCCATGTACTAAACGTTGGTTGCAAGTTTTTTAAGGAAACGTATAACATGCAATGTGCACTGTACCTGCATGCTACGACACGATGGTTTCTTTATAGTAGTACCAAGTTTGACATCTTACAATATAAGAGTTTGCTAAATGAATGATTGGCTAAACTAGAGTTTTACGACGTGCCAACACATTAGTAGAGCTGTGCATTGGCATTTATTTCATCTGCGACGAATATTGTGATTCTTCATTTTCAGAACGATACGTATCACGATACATATTGCCTGTGAAAATAAAAGGCGATGCGTATTGCAATATTTAAATCGCGATGCAATGTTGATACTGGCAAAACGATACTGACTTTTAAACTGTATCTTATGTAATCACCATGATTGTTTAATAAGGTGTATGTAATAACTATGTTCATGTGCAACTTGAAAATATCTTTATTAACAGAGAACAACATAACTTATTACACTGCATCAAGTTCTGCGAGAGTGATGAAATAAACATAGTGGGATAATTCCTGGTGGGAAGAAAATGCTGTCCGTAATATCCGTCAGGTTTATGTTCCAACAAGAATGAAATTGCGAAGCACGAAATCTGACAATCGTATCGATGCATCGTAGGTCTAATGAATGCATTGCATCGCGATCTATTGGAAGTTCCATTTTACACCCGATACACACATCGACGGAAAGGTGATCTACAAAATCAAACAATTAAAATATTACCAAGGGCCTCATGAAGAAAGCTCGGAAACTTGCATCTCTGTACTATATGTTAATAAATAGCTCGCGAAAAATTAATAATTTAGCAATTTATCTAACTATGCAGAATGAACCTAGAACCTTGATACCTGCAAAACTGCACAGTATTCATCTGGTCGTCTATGACAACATGCAAGTGTTACAATGGTGGTATTGTTACTATTATGTTTTGGTAGCCTGGAACCCGACAAGAGTTGATATTTCCACCACACCAATGAACGTAAAAATGGACATGGCACCCATCTATAAGATTGCTATCCTTCTGCTGATATATAACGACAGTGCTACTATTCTAACCCGGAACTACCGGACACCTGTTTCACCAGCACACTTAAGTATATACTTAAAACGTTTAATCTAAATAAAGCAGCCAAATGCTCATGATTTAAGACTGGTTGTACTTAAACTGCATTTGGTTTGTTTGATATTGATTATTATACCGTATAAATAACCAGTCAAAATTTAAGTTAATTTTTAAGTGTTTAAGTAAATGTTGATTAAACAGATGCCTGGCTAAGACTATACAGAATGTATACTATACATTTAACTGGATGATGACTATAGTTTTATTTCTTTATCTTTCTCCCATAGCTTCATGTTTATATATAGTTCTCTCTTTATCCCCCCCTTATTTTTTCATAATTACCTAGACTGTAGTATATGTAATAATTCACTGTGCTAACGTAGGTGAACACTGGATGAACTTGAAATCCAAACCGCATATCAGTTTCCTTAAAGTGAATTGTTTACACGTGTATTAACATAAATATCATATATTTAAAGTTGAGCGGTCCAGTTTTATCTTGACGTTCGCTCTATTGTCAATGGTAGAAGTATTTATTGCTGAGTTTGCAAATAAATATGACACGTAGAGAGGATAAGAGACGTTTTACACGTGGCAAAGACAGAGTTTTGTTAAACAGTACTGTTTGCTGTGCTATTTATACTCTCCGATTGTTGACGGTCGATTTATTCACTTCAGCTGGCTCAAGTTACCTGGGATTATTTATCATTTTCCTATATGTTAACAACGTGGGCCCTTGTCAGGTCGGAGTTTTCTTCTTCTCTTTCCCTATTTGCTGACAATGTCGATGCTGATCAGTTCGGGTATCTTCTTCTTCTTCTTCTTCTTCTTCTTCTTCTTCTTCTTCTTCTTCTTCTTCTTTTTCTTCATGTAGGTTCTGATTAGGTCGGATGTTTCTCCTTCTACTTCCCTATCTGTCCTGATCAGACCTGAGTTTATATTCTTCATCTTTACCCCTTTTTGTCAACAATGTAGGTCCTGATTAGTCCTGATTTTATCTTCTACGTCTTTTCCCCTATTTGTCAACAATGTAGGTCCTGATTAGTCCTGATTTTATCTTCTACGTCTTTTCCCCTATTTGTCAACAATATAGGTCCTGATTAGTCCTGATTTTATCTTCTACGTCTTTTCCCCTATTTGTCAACAATCATGTAGGTCCTAATTAGTCCTGATTTTATGTATATATGTATATAGCTAACTTACCTAAATTTCCATACTTTGGGCTCTAAAACCTTAGGTTAGCTCGGGTTTGGTTAATGTTTTATGTTTAGCTCAGCCTTTTCTCTGTTTCTGAACAAACTACTAAAGTTTTGGTGACTTAACTTCATAAACACATTCATATCATGTTATACAGCTTACTTACATAAATTTCCATACTTTGGACTTTAAAACCTTAGGTAAAATTTTTTTTGTTTAGCTCGGGTTTGAATTTGTTTTTAAATCAATTTTATTTTTCAGTAATACATGAATTATTAATTCTGTAAGCTGATCACCATCAACTTAATTTTTTTACATCACTGACCTTGACCTATTTAATGGACTTGGGTAATACTGTCATTACCCGGTTAAAAGTTTTATGCGCCCGAAACTGTTATTTGGTATTTATATGAATTGTTGTACATATAAATGTATCCAGATTGATAAATAGGTCACAGATTTGAAAAAAAACTTTGTATCATTGTTTAAATTTGCCAGGTCCATTGTCCCATATCTACTTGGCTACCTGCCGAGCCCAACCAAGGCCCCCACCCTGCTGCCCATTTTTTTTTAATTTAAAATTTTGTTTTGTATTAAATCAAATACTCTGCCCCATTTCAACTTTGTTACCGACCCAAAGACCCTCACCACTACCCTCGCCCCCCCCCCCCCCCACCCCCCACCCAATTGTTTTTAAAAAATTTGTTTTGTATTAAATCAAAATTAATACTCTGTCCCATTTAATCTTTGTTACAGACCACAAGACCCTCACCCTACCTCGACCCCCAGATACCTCGTACCCGCCCCCCCCCCCCCCAC
>CM055908.1:62169858-62389858 GCA_029582155.1 Panopea generosa | reverse complement strand
CGTTTATAGTTTTTTTAGAAATATTTTTTACAAATCATTGTTTCGGAGGCCTTGTGTGCGTGTGACTATGAGTGTACATATATAGTATCTATCATGGATGGTTTATGGATTTTTTTTATTTATTTAAAAGTAAATTGTTTACGAAATTCATTTATAATTAATGGAAGTCCAACCTGTTTTTGAAATATCAAATACAAATATACATACTCGATGTGTAACAAATATCTAAAAATATTTACAAATTGATTCATAAAATTTGTCACGTGATAAATAAATATATAGAATGTATGTATAATATATGTATGTTAGAAGAAACATTATATGCCAGTTTAACTTACAAATAAAGAAATCTTGAATCTTGAAATCTTGATTCTTGAAATCATTGATTCTTGAGCCCCCTTTTTACCGGTAGTCAATGCACTTAATTATCGATACAGGGATCCGTAAGCTGTTAACCTTTTACTTCATATAGACGCCTTTGGACACCTCTAATATAGACGCCTTTGGACACCTCTAATATAGAGGCCTTTGGAAACCTAATATAGAAGGTTTTTGAATTATAGGGTGAATTATTTTTATATTAACTGACAGAGTGGAAAACAGTGCAGGAAGTGTTCAGATTGCAATCTGAACTCTTCTTGCACTGTTTTCAAAGGCCTTCAGTGATTGGTGCGGGAAAACGCGTTTCTATGGAGTAAACTGTTAACTAAGAACAGCTTATCTCTGTAAGTCATTGACATACTAGAGCGTGTGAGACTCATGGACGGAGAACTTTGTCCCATGCTCAACTCATGAGTTTATGCTAAGATAAAAAGAAAATGAATGATAACAAAATAAATGTAAATACCTGTAATGTTCTGCCTGTAAATATCTGTACGTTTCTACCTGTAAGTATCTGTAATTTTCTACATGTAACTATCTATAATTTTCTACCTGTAAATACCTGTAATTTTCTACCTGTAAATACCTGTAATATCTGTAATTTTCTACCTGTAAATATCTGTAATTTTCTACCTGTAAATACCTGTACTTTTCTACCTGTAAATATCTGTAATTTTCTACTTGTAAATACATGAAACTTTCTTCTTCAAATATGCATTATTACTTTCAAATATTAGAGGCTGAGTCAATGTTTGGTTTTAATTTGTGTTAATATATAAATTTCAAAAATCGTGATTGAGACAGCTGGACCCGGCGTATTGCGATTGGAGAGCAACATGTATATGAACATCAGTGGTACGCTGCTTTATAAAGCGAACATTGGCAAATATTTTAATAAGTTGCAGAATTTGAAGTTTTTGAAAAATAAAGCTTATTTACCGATTTCATACCATTTTGACCTAATAATAAACAGAACCGACTTTTAAAGAAATTTCTGGAAGGAAGTAAAATATCTGAGACAATTACCGCCGCACAAATATTACCCAAAATACCTGATATCGGCCTAAACTTTAGATACTGCTTCCTGTAAGATGCTGGAGGTTTATTTTTTATAAATTATCGGAACATTTACATTTTTTAACAATTCGTTAAAACCTGACAAGGCTTTAAACTCACAGTGTCACTACGGTATTGTACTCGTATATAAACTCACAGTGTCACTACGGTATTGTACTCGTATATAAACTCACAGTGTCACTACGGTATTGTACTCGTATATAAACTCACATTGTTACTACGGTATTGTACTCGTATATAAACGGTATTGTACTCGTATATAAACGGTATTGTACTCGTATATAAACGGTATTGTACTCGTATATAAACTCACTGTGTCACTACGGTATTGTACTCGTATATAAACTCACAGTGTCACTACGGTATTGTACTCGTATATAAACGGTATTGTACTCGTATATAAACTCACAGTGTCACTACGGTATTGTACTCGTATATAAACTCACAGTGTCACTACGGTAGTGTACTCGTATATAAACTCACAGTGTCGCTACGGTATTGTACTCGTATATATAATTTCTTATTTCAAGTCGAAAGAAATGTGACGATCCTCAAATTCTTTAGTGATAGAAGCGTCATATGGTACACCTGGCATTGGTAGGATAGTTCTAAGCCTTTTCAACCGCATTTCAATCCGATGTCAATAAATCCTGGCTCGTGGTAAAAGGCACTAAGGTCGAAAAACTAAGAAAGAGAGTTTTTCTAGGAATAAAGGGAAATAACACCTAAAACAGCGCATGACTGAAGTAGCTTATGTTATGTCCCTTTAGTAATACACCTTTACACAGTAGTTTGTTCACAAATATACATACTTATACAACCATTTTAGATATTATATTTAATTCAAATAAGTGTTAAACATTCTCTTTAAACATTTGCAAATTTCACGGATGTGAGAGAAAGTGCTGTTTACATTGAATTGTTTTATGTTTTAAACGCCTATGTTGGTAAAACTAACGTGTTAAATTGTCAAGATTATCAGACGGAAAATTATTTCCCAGTAGCAACAAAGCCATTTCTGTTCTTTAGTCCAAACGTTATTTTTAATTTGTTTAAAATTATAAGACTTTTTCTGAAGAATTAGAATGACTCAAATTCAATGTCTCAGACTCTGCATGTTAAAGTCTTTTTCTTCTTCTTTGTACTCGCCCCGGCGTCGGCGTTGGTATTTCATGTAAAAGTTTTTTTATCAGGTAAGATATCTATGCAATAACTCATTGGATATGAATGAAACTTCACATGTGTGTTCAGCATCAGCAATGGAACTCACAGACATAAGAACCATAACTCTGGGTTGCATGTTGGCAGAGTTATCGGCCCTTTTGGACTTAATTTTTCAGGTTAAAGTTTTTTTTATCAGGTAGATATCTATGCAACCACTCATTCAATACGAATGAAACGTCACACGTGTGTTCAGCATTATCAATGGAACTCACAGACACAAGAACCATAACTCTGGGTTGATTTTGACAGAGTTATGGCCCTTTTTGGACTTAATTTTTCAGGTTAGAGTTTTTTATCAGGTAAGATATCTATGCAAACACTCATATGATATGAATAAAACTTCACATGTGTGTTCATGAAGGAACGCACAGATATAAAAAAAAAACATAACTCATGGTTGCATTTTTACAGAGTTCTGGCGAGTTTTTTTGTCGTACGACATGATAATAATGTGTAAACCCGACTATTTCGAAGCTCTTTAGCGCGGAGGTAAAAATGCGCGCACCTGCCAGATCTGACAGACGACAGAAAAAAACAATAAAGATGAGCAAAAGAAAATCCAACTGGTCGAGCAAGGAGTTACAGCTCCTTGTCGACTCCTGCTCGACCAGCACTGTGATCAGTGCGAAGTTGTCTGCGTCGGTAACGGCTGCCCATAAGAATACTTTTTGGGAAGACTGCACAGAGAGGTCAGTTTATATGGAAGTTTAGATCGTGTTGGAATGTTTATTTTCCGAGACGCAATTTTTAAACGGATATTGATATAAGCGAGGACTTGTATATAAGTCATGTTGACGTCAACTGTAGTTAAACTTAATAAACAGTGCGTTTATTGTTAACTGTCACCCATTCAAGTATTTATCCTGTAATTCGTTGCTTAACGTCCAATACAGTCGGTGCATTTCAACCATCTCGCTTTAAAAGCTAGCTTAACAGCGACACTGTTGTAAATAACCTACACTCCTACCCTTTTTAACCTTTAGGACATAGCCCCAACTGCACATCATGTGGCTTCCCTTAGTTCTTTTATATCCCAGGCAATGTCCAACTTATCTATATGCTGGTCCGGTGGTTTGTAAATAAGGTGTCAATCTTTAGCGACTCCAGATTTTACCAAGTTCTGTTTCAAATTGGCTGAAGTTCTCAAGGCAGCATAAGTAACTCAAATATTTGAACTAATTCACTATTTTATTTATTTTTGCTAGTCATTAATATTTTGAAAGGTCATTTCGGAAACAGTAATTTACAGTAAACACACCATTTATTTCATTTGATGTTAGGTTTGATAATTAAATATGGAAATAATATTTACAGCTGTTATTATGGCTAACAACATGAGCATTTATGTTTATAGTTTTTATTTACAAATTATTTAAATATTTCTGTTTTTCTCTCACTTTTGTAGAGTTAATAGTGTTGGTGTCTGCGGAAACAGAACTAAGGAGGAAGTTAAGAAAAAATGGACAGATACTGAAGGTAACGCATATGCATATAGCAAATCTATTAATTATAAAAAAAACAGAATATGAATTGTGAAACAGAGCTTGAAGAAATTCTCTAAAGATTCTCAGAAAGATTCTTAAAGGTAGTTTCATCTTGCACAGTATCTTTTCACATGTGTTGACTGCTGGAGTTTATTATTCAATCCTTGTAAAAATATGCTTTGATACAGAGAACATCACACCAGTGTCTATCTTGCAAGGCTAAGAAAAAAATGTTGAAGCTTGCATGTCATTTTTTTTATGAGAACAATCCCTTCAATTTGTAAGAGCTATGTTGTCAATGACATGGTGTTGTGTTGCCAGATAATGTTATTAGAAAAAATAATCAGCTGAATGACATGATAAAATACTGTTTAAATAACTTGTGTTTATTGAATATTACAGCCTACCACGAAAAGGAAGGCCCAAGTGTACCGAAAGGAAAGTAGGCAGACTGGAGGGGGGCCTGCACCTTCACCATTAAAGGACTGGGAGGAAAAGGTATTTAATTTTTTTTTTCTATATTGCCAATTTACATTACTTATATTGATTTAAATAAGACTACAACTCTATCTGTTCCTGTTTAATATGAAGGTGTGGCTAATTAGTGATCTTCCTGATTTCTTGAAAATACTAGTCATTATGAGATCAGAAATTATTTTTTAGACAGGCAGTATTGAAACATGATATATATATTTATATATAAGAAAAGTATTATCAGCAGATTAGCAAGCCTTACCGCTGACTACCTTTATAAAATAATTCATTTCTAAACATGGGTGCTATTACTTGCAGAATAAAATTTGTATTTAACCTTATTTTTTCAGGTTGTAAGCTTCCTTCCAGTATCTGGTATCGACGGAATTATGGATGATGGTGACCTTTTTCAAGGTATGTATAAGGAACCCAAGCTATGCAATATGTATGTGTGGTATGCATTTGTAGATAAAAAGAGGATCATGGTACCTCATTATTTTACAAGAAGGCTAATAACTCTGAAATTCATCAGCAAATTTTGTTTATAAATGCCACTAGCAAATTTTCATACAAAATTGAAGCACCATGCAATATTTTAGCTCACCTGAACAAAGCTCAAGTTGAGTTGATCTATTGCCAGGTGTCCATCTGTTGGTGAATTTTTGTTGTGTGCACTATAGTGCCTGTCCTTTTATTATTCAGATCTTCACCAAACTTGCATACTAGTTATATAATATAATATCTTGGACAAGTTGTTTAAATGGGCAAACTGGAGTATTTTTATCAGAGTTATGGCCCTTGAAACATATGGATTTATGTACACTCTAGCACCTGCAGTTTTACTTTGATCTATACATATATGAACTTGTATATTATATGGATTTTGTTCAATAGCTATGTCTACATTATGTCTAATTTGTGAATTGTAAATCCAAATCCGCGATAAATTAACATATAAATTTGTCTAAGTTATGGTTATACTAACTGCATTGACAAATAAAGCATAAACTGTTAATTTGAGTATTCATGGCTTTCTCTCATTTATAAGATGAACTTCAAGGAAAGAACCAACCATATTCTTCTAATGGGTACTTCTAAGTGGGTTTCAATAAAAATAGCATTGTTTAAAGTAATAGGTGTCAGAGGCTTCTTTATAAGAATTTATATTGAAATCTTTTTATGTTGTTTCATAAATATTGCATTTACTTTTTTTTTCAGAAACATGAGACAAAGACAATTCATCTGCCAACCATTGTGGTAAGAAAACTATTTATAACGCATTTCAATACTTAACATTAGGCTGAAATGGTAATAAAATATCAAAATTGCATTGTTTTATACTATATTCACATTTCACAAACCCTCAATCAAGACTTAAAGAAGCAAATGAACTTCACTGCTGACTGAAACAAAATGTGCATGCACACAAATAAATGATTGAATGAATGGGTTTTTATGGCTTACCAACATATTGGGGGTTCTTTGACGCCATCAGGAAGGAAGATTCTAGGTTCACTCTTCATGTACAAAAACAACAAATAAACATTAATATTCAAATCAACAAATAAACTAGAGCCTTGATACCTGCAGATCTGCAGAGGTAAGCAAATTCTTTTGTATTACACAAATTATCACCTCTTACACCATGCATGAGCCACAGTGATCCTATTCTTGCCATCACTCATACAGCTCCCTGGAACCACACATGGGTTTTGGTAATTTTACCATGAATGTGGGAAAAAAACATGACACACATTTGGAGGATTCCTACCCCTCTGCAGAGATCGACAGTAATTCTATTCTTACCCGGAACCACACAGGTTACAAGTAAATTAAACAACAACACTACTGTTGTGATTTTTCATATAAAAATGGTCTATTCATATTAACAAAGGAAACTGTTTCATATAAACTAAAACTGAATTTATTGGTTATATAAGCTTGAAATGTGTATTTTTTCTTTTTCAGCAGCAAACAAGGAAAATGATGAACCAACAGAACCATTAGTTCCAGCAAAAGAAAATGGCTATTCTGAATACAAAAAAAGAAAACACACAGGTGAGTCACCCAGTTAATAATAAAAAATCTGGAATATATTTTGTAGGTGTGAACCCCATTTACGACTGTTTGGTTATTTATTATGTGAATGACAATTTTAATTTGATAAAGAAAGGATTTTAATAAAATTACATGGAGTTGTGAACAGTGATTCTTTTAGTCTTATTTTTAGCTCACGGGAGCCGAAGGCTCACATGTGAGCTTTTGTGATCGCCTGGTGTCCGTCGTCTGTCGTCCATCTTTAACTTATAGCTTCTAACAACTTCTTCTCTGAAACCACTGGGCCAATTTTGATATAACTTTACAGAAATGTTCCATGGGTGACCCTCTAGCAAGTTTGTTCAAGCCATCTTGATTCATCAAAAATCATGGCGGCCAGGGGATGGGGTAAGTTTACTATATAAGCTATAGTATAAACTTAAAAAATCATCTTGGAATGAATACCGCCATGACACTTACAATAAAATCCAGCGTTAAGTTCGGTTCCCATCAGTCACAAAGTTACGACCACTCAATGTTTTTGATTGAAACTTTACATATGGCTTTGTAGTCACAAAACCAACTAAATTAATCAAGTCAGATAACGCTTACCAGAATTTTTTGCAAATTATGGCCTTTGTTTTACATAGAAATTTTTAAACTCAGCAGTCACTGCATGTATTTGATTGAAACTTCATATAAGATGTTGCAGTTATAAGACCTACTAAATTTTGTCAATTTTGTAAGTTGGATAACTCTTATTTGCTTTGATTTGTCATCAGTTTCAATCAAATTTGTACTTCTGTGACAAATATTCGAATAGTCGAGCGCGCTGTCCCTCCGACTGTTCTTGTTTTCTTTTTTGTGAAGTTTAATCCATCTTTTTTTAGCTCTCCGGGACAAAGTCCAAGGAGAGCTTTTGCTATTACTGGCGGCGTCGTTGGCGTCGTCTGTAGACACCCAGGTTAAACTTTTGCGTTTAAGTTTCAGATATCTATGCAACCACTCGTTGGATGTGAATGAAACTAAGCATGTGTATTCACCATCATCAGTGGAACACACAGAGACAAGAAGCATAACTCTGGGCTGTATTTGGGCACAGTTATGGTCCTTTTTGGACTTAGACAACCAGGGGCGAACTTTGTTGTCTTCTGACAACTCTTGTTTTAGATTTATTTTCTTCTTTTTCAACTATAGATCCATTTTCATGAACTGGTACCGATATATTCTGAGGTGAAGTTAGTGCATAGGCCTATATGTCATGCTGAATCAAATAATATTAAGGCAATACGAGTGTTGGTGAGTTATTTTGCTAATTTATTTTTAACAGATAAGCAATATTTATAGTTTAATTTTATCACCCCTAAGTTTTAGTTGTCTTCCATTTGGTATTTATTTCCTGAAAAAGCTGTTGTTTTAGAACAGCATCGAAATAGTAGAGCGCGCTGACATTGTGTTTGTTTAGTATATGTCATCCAATGCAATTGACAAGTGTTTGTATGGTATATGTCATCCAAATGCAACTGACATGTGTTTGTAAGATATATGTCATCCAATGCAACTGACATGTGTTTGTAGGTATATGTCATCCAATACAACTGACATGTGTTTGTATGGTATATGACATCCAATACAACTGACATGTGTTTGTAAGGTATATGTCATCCAATACAACTGACATGTGTTTGTAAGGTATATATCATCCAATACAACTGACATGTGTTGGTATGGTATATGTCATCCAATACAACTGGCATGTGTTTGTATGGTATATGATATCCAATACAACCGACATGTGTTTGTATGGCATATGACATCAAATACAGTTGACATGTGTTTGTACGGCATATGGCATCCAATCAATTGACATGTGTTTGTATAATATATGTCATCCAATAAAGTTGACATGTGTTTGTATAGCATATGACATCCAATACATTTGGCATGTGTTTGTACAGTATATGCCATCCAATATAACTGATTTGTGTTTGTATATCATATGACATCCAATACAATTGGCATGTGTTTGTATAGTATATGATATCAAATACAACTGACATGTGTTTATATAGTATATGCCATCCAATACAACTGTCTTGTGTTTGTATAGTATATGCCATCCAATACAATTGACATGTGTTTGAATAGTATATGACGTCCAATGCAACTGACTTGTGTTTGTAAAATATATGCCATCCAATACAAATGACATGTGTTTGTATGGTATATGACATACAATTCAATTGACATGTGTTTGTATAGTATATTGCATCCAAAATAAATTACATGTGTTTGTATAGTATATGTCATCAAATACAATTGACATGTGTTTGTATAGTATATGTCATCAAATACAATTGACATGTGTTTGTATGGTATATTGCATCCAAAATAAATTACATGTGTTTGTATAGTATATGTCATCAAATACAATTGACATGTGTTTGTATGGTATATGACATCCAATACAATTGGCATTTGTTTGTATAGTATATGATATCAAATACAACTGACATGTGTTTGTATGGTATATGATATCCAATACAAATGACATGTGTTTGTATAATACATGTTTATGATATCCGGTACAACTGACATTTGTTTGTATAGTACATGACATCCAATACAACTGACATGTGTTTGTATAGTATATGACGTCCAATACAACTGACCTGTGTTTGTAAAGTATATGCCATCCAATACAAATGGCATGTGTTTGTATGGTATATGTGTTTGCATAGTATATGATATCCAATACAATTGACATGTGTTTGTATAGCATATGGCGTCCAATACAATTGGCATGCGTATGCATAGTATATGATATCAAATACAATTGACATGTGTTTGTTTATCATATGGCGTCCAATACAATTGGCATGTGTTTGTATTTTATATGATATCAAATACAATTGATATGTGTTTGTATATCATATGGCGTCCAATACAATTGACATGTGTTTGTATAGTATATGACATCCATTACAAATGACATGTGTTTGCATAGTTTATGATATCCAATACAATTGACATGTGTTTATATAGCATATGACATCCAATACAATTGGCATGTGTGTGTATAGTATATGATATCAAATACAATTGACATGTGTTTGTATAATACATGTTTATGATATTCAATACAATTGGCATTTGTTTGTATAGTACTTGACATCCAATTCAACTGACTTGTGTTTGTATAATATGACATCTTATACAATTGACATGTTCGTATAGCATATGGCATCCAATACAATTGACATGTGTTTGCATAGCACATGGCATCTTTTACAAGTGACATATGTTTGTATAGCATATGACATCTTATACAACTGACATGTGTTTGTATGGTATATGACATCCAATACAAATGACATGTGTTTGTATAATACATGTTTATGATATCCGGTACAATTGACATTTGTTTGTATAGTACATGACATCCAATACAATTGACATGTGTTTGTATAGTATATGACGTCCAATACAACTGACCTGTAATGTAAAGTATATGCCATTCAATACAATTGACATGTTTTTGTATAGTATATGACATCCAATACAAATGACATGTGTTTGCATAGTATATGATATCCAATACAATTGACATGTGTTTGTATAATACATGTTTATGATATCCGATACAATTGGCATTTGGTTGTATAATACTTGACATCCAACACAACTGACTTGTGTTTGTATAACATGACATCTTATACAATTGACATGTTTGTATAGCATATGGCATCCAATACAATTGACATGTGTTTGTATAGCATATGTCATCTTATACAAGTGACATGTGTTTGTATAGCATATGGCATCTTATACAACTGACATGTGTTTGTATAGCATATGACATCTTACACAACTGACATGTGTTTTTATAGCAAATGCCATCCAATACAACTGACATATGTTAGTATAGCATATGACACCCAATACAACTGACTTGTGTTTGTAGAGCATATGTCATCCAATACAACTGACATATGTTAGTATAGCATATGGCATCCAATACAACAGACTTGTGTTTGTAGAGCATATGTCATCCAATACAACTGACATGTGTTAGTATAGCATATGTCATCCAAAACAACTGACTTGTGTTTGTATAGCATATGGCATCCAATACAACTGGCATGTGTTTGTATAGCATATGGCATCTTACACAACTGACATGTGTTTGTATTGCATATAGCATCTTACACAACTGACATGTGTTTGTATAGCCTATGACATCTTACACAACTGACATGTGTTTGTATAGCATAAAGAATCTTACACAACTGACATGTGTTTGTATAGCAAATGACATGTTACACAACTGACATGTGTTTGTATAGCATATGGCATCTTACACCACTGACATGTGTTTGTATAGCATATAGCATAGCATATGACATCTTACACAACTGACATGTGTTTGTATAGATTATGGCATCTTACACAACTGACATGTGTTTGTATAGCATATGACATCTTACACAACTGACATGTGCTTGTATAGCATATGGCATCTTACACAACTGACATGTGTTTGTATAGCATATAGCATCCTATACAACTGACATGTGTTTGTATAGCATATGACATCTTACACAACTGACATGTGCTTGTATAGCATATGGCATCTTACACAACTGACATGTGTTTGTATAGCATATAGCATCCTATACAACTGACATGTGTTTGTATAGCATATGACATCTTACACAACTGACATGTGTTTGTATAGCATATGGCATCTTACACAACTGACATGTGTTTGTATAGCATATAGCATCTTACACAACTGACATGTGTTTTTATGTCCCCCAAAAAATTGTTTGGGTGGCATATAGTAATCGCAGCGTCCGTCCGTCTGTCCTTCCGTCCGGTATTTCGTTTCCGGCCAGTTACTTTGTCATGCATAGATGGATATTGTTGAAACTTTCTACAAATGATCAACATAACATGACGACGTGTCGCGAGTAAGAACCATACCCGTACCTCAAAGGTCGAGGTCACAATTTGACTTTGTTTGACAACACTTTGAGTTTGTGTGAGATTTCGTTTCCGGCCTGTAACTTTGTCATGCATTGATGGATTTTATTGATACTTGCTACAAATGATCAACATAACATGACGACGTGTCGCGAGTAAGACCCACACCCGTACCTCAAAGGTCAAGGTCACAATTTGACTTTGTTTGACAACACTTTGAGTTTGTGTGAAATTTCGTTTCCTGCCTGTAACTTTGTCATGCATAGATGGATTTTGTTGATACTTGCTACAAATGATCAACATAACATGACGACGTGTCGCGAGTAAGACCCACACCCGTACCTCAAAGGTCAAGGTCACAATTTGACTTTGTTTGACAACACTTTTGAGTTTGTGTGAGATTTCATTTCCGGCCTGTAGCTTTGTCATGCATAGATGGATTTTGTTGATACTTGCTACAAATGATCAACATAACATGACGACGTGTCGCGAGTAAGACCCACACCCGTACCTCAAAGGTCAAGGTCACAATTTGACTTTGTTTGACAACACTTTTGAGTTTGTGTGAGATTTCGTTTCCGGCCTGTAACTTTGTCATGCATAGATGGATTTTGTTGATACTTGCTACAAATGATCATCATAACATGATGACATGTCGCGAGTAAGACCCACATCCGTACCTCAGAGGTCAAGATCACAATTTGAGTTTGTTTGACAACACTTGAGTTTGTGTGAGATTTTGTGTCCGGTATGTAATTTGTCACCCATAGATGGGTTTTATAAATACTTGCTACAAATGATCAACATAACATGTCGATGTGTTGCAAGTAAGACCCATACCCATACTTCAATGGCCAAGGTCACACTTTAACTTTGGTTGATGACATTTTCAGTCTGATTGAGATTTCGTGTCCGGTCTGAAACTTTGTCACCTATGGATAAATTTCAAAAACACTTGTCTCAATTCATCAGCATGACATTACAAAGTGTCACGTGTAATACCCACATTCGTACCGTAAAGATCAAGGTCACACTTTGAGTTTGTTTGACAACACTTTCAGTCTGTGTGAGATTTCTTGTCCGATCTATAACTTTGTCATCTATGGATATATTTTGAAAACACTAGGCTCAGTTGATAAGCATGACATAATTAAGTGTCGCATGTAAGACCTAGAACCTTTCCTCACGGGTCAAGATCGCACTTTCAATTTGTTTGACATTGCGTGTCTGGTCTGTGACTTTGTCTTTAACTTTGCTCAACTTATCAAGATGACATGACGACGTGTCATAAGAAAAACCTAGACACTTTCACATTTTGAGTATGTATGACAACACTTTGAATCTGTTTGAAATTTCACGTCTGTCCTATAACTTTATCATGCATGGATGGATTTCAAAAACACTTGGTTCAATTTATAAATTGATCAACAATTGATCTGTAACTTACATTTAGGGAATTTAAAATAGCTTTACACAAGTGATCAGCATGTCATGATAATGTTTCACATACATTTAACTGTTGAAATACCCAGACCATTACATCAGATGTCAAAGTCAAGGTTACACCAAGGTCAAGGTCATGCTTCAATGTAAAAAAAAACATGGAATTGCATGTCTAGTCTGAAACATTAGTCCATTACTCTTGATATTCATATAAACATCGCTGCCTATTATATCATACATGTATTGTTATTTTTCACAGACCATTTGGGGGGCATGTGACACTTAACAGTGACATTTCTTGTTATAGCATATACCATCCAATATCATTGACTTGTGTTTGTATAACATGTGGCGTCTTATACAACTGACATGTGTTTGTATAGCAGTATGACATTTTACACAACTGACATGTGTTTGTATAGCATATGGCATCTTATACAATTGACTTGGGTTTGTATAGCATATGGCATCTTATAAAACTTGACATGTGTTTGTATAGCATATGACATCTTACACAACTGACATGTGTTTTTATAGCATATGCCATCCAATACAAGTGACTTGTGTTTGTATAGCATATGGCCATCTTATACAACTGACATGTGTTTGTATAGCAGTATGGCATCTTATACAATTGACTTGTGTTTGTATAGCATATGGCATCTTACACAACTGACATGTGTTTGTATAGCATATGGCATCTTACACAACTGACATGTAATTTGTATAGCATATGGCATCTGATACAACTGACATGTGTTTGTACAAAACATGTACATGGCATCTGATACATTTGACATGTGTTTGTATAGCATATGACATCAAAGTTCTAGTCCTAAGATAGAAGACGCTTCGTACTATGTACAGGTCATCTCGAAGTCGTGCTGTCGGTATCTAAGACAATGTATTATTCTATTATTAGATCAATACGCAAAATACAGTCAAATACGCTTATCAGGACCGTAGCCACACTGAGGCAAACGGAGGCACTTGCCTCCTGTAAAATGTAGATGTTCGAATTTTTAATTATTTTTTGTAAAAAAATTATATTTATCCCCAAAATACTAACTACTCTTGCAACAAAATGTCATATCCTTCACATATCATATGTTCAGTCCTAATAAATTATAATAAAAAAAATGTCAGATCAGGTCTAAAAAGCTACCATTACATGTATTCAAGATAATGGTGTAAATCATGGGCAACTGTATAAAATGCAGTTAAGGGTCATCGATTTGAAAGGCTTAAATGTATCTCGGATATCAGGAAAACACAGGAAATACATTCTAAGAGCTAGGAGTTTTTCGGAGGAAAGTACCCCCTCCCCCGACACTTTTTATCATGGTTTGGTTTATATCAAACTTTGGCTACGGCCCTGCTTATCTGACATGACGTCATTCTATTTATAGTCAGAATCGCCCAGTACAGGTAACATATTATTATTGATATCTATTTTATACTCATGTAATGAATAAATCTTCTGTCAGACATCCTTAATACGGTAATTTGTATCTGAAAATAGTATAACGTAGTTTCACAACAGCGTATCTAATTGGAGTTATGCACTGTATGTGAACTACACAGGAATACATAGTTGACATATGTTTCTGTAATGTATACGTGTTTATATGTATGTATAGTGTTTAAGTATTAAATTCGGATTGTTTCTAATGACTGACAAGCTACTTTAAAGCTTACCAGTTAGTATCTAGTGACCAAGCTATACATTTTGATAAAAGTTAATCTTGTAATCAGTTCGGATGTTACCTAAACCGGGTGAAATACGTTTGGCATTATGCGAACTTCTCCCGGAACACGAAGCTTACCTGGTAGGAAATGCATTAACTATGTTCATTAGATTTATGTTCTTTATTTTATTAATACGTTCATGGTATAATGTCACTTGTAATTCGAATATATCATTATTACAGTATTTTGGTCCGAAATTTTCCAGATTTAAAATTATACGTTAGTTTTATAACCAGTTTAGATATAACGTCTGTATCGTTTTATTCATTTTCCAGAAAATAACGCAGATAAAACAAATATATTTATATATCTAATTTACTATTATGTTGGATTATTTGATTGAATATGTAATGAGGTCAACCTAACCTACCTTTCCGTTTTATTCATTTACCACGAACAAAAAGCACATATAGAACCCACATGACCTTATATCTGATATAATGGTAAATAAAAACATTGAATGAGGTCTGTTGTATTGAAAACACAAGACACAGTACTCGTTTAATTACATTGTAGCATGAACGCACATGTTACAGTACTGTAAATAATGATAGGTTGTATATACTAGGTTTATGAATATACATGTCTACTTTGTCCACGTCACTTGTCGCCTCCATTATTGCGTTGATCTCTCTGCCAGGACACACATGTGTTTCGTCCACTTCCTGTTAGACGATGAAGTACTTGTTCAGGTCAGGGACTTACTTGATGCGAACTATATCACACTCACTGGACCCTGCAACAAAACACAAGTCACCGCTGGACATTGGCACGTCTTATATTACAGAATCTCTGGTACCCGACGGAACAGGTACAGTATAGTAACTTAACATGAAATCAACATCACAATCGGGAACCATAGTGGTTCAGAAATGTTTATCAGTGCGCGGCAAATATAATGTTTTAAACTATATATTTGAGTTGAACTAAAACAGTTTCCATAACATGTACATTATCATTGAAATTGATTGTTGAACAAGAAGTCGAAAACTACATATAAAAACGTAAGCAGTATTGCCCCCCCCCCCCGCCCCCTTTTTAAAAACAACAACAACATATATCTCTAACAGACAGGAGACGTTATTTTTAAAGGACACCACACATTCAACAATTTGAAACAAATGATAACTAATGCAATACATACGAGTATGTAACGCAGATAATACAAATATGTGCATATATCTTAATATACTAGTTCGTTAGAATATTTGATTGTAATATGTATGGAGGTCAACCTGACCTACCTTTTCGTTTATTCATTTACCTATAAACAATACAATAATACATACATACAGAAGACGTGCAAAAGTTATCACTACTTATCTAGGATCAATAAAAATATGGCCATGTACTTTAACTGGCTGGTTGTTCTGAACTTATTGTTGTTCCGGAACAGCTTATTGTCATCATAAACTGGTACTATTACATCTGTATTCCAGAGACAGGGACATGTTTATCGTTAGATCTTGGTGGTACTAATCTCCGAGTACTGATGGTGACGTTTGGAGGGGAGCAGTTAAAGAAGCAGATGACTCATCGATCTATTCCTACAGAAGTATTAAGCGGATCTTCAACAGAGGTTTGTTTAAGATCATCAATTGTCTCGTATATTTTTTATGGTAGAAAATTATAGAGGAGGAGACGAAGAAGTTAGCGTCGATATAGTGTAACTTAAAACTTGATATCTCCCGAATCAGGTCTATTATCTACCAATTAAAAAGCAGGAAATTATATGCCTGTCCCACAATTCATAGTAGCAGTTGAACGCTTACTAAATTGTGACGTCATCAAACCTTTCAGTTGAAATAACTGACCAATTAAGTGCTCAAAAGTGGCTTTCACACCAAAATACGTCTGACGCACAAGACCCCAAACATATATCTGCAGCCAACAATATAGCAGAACTATTCTGTTCACTAGTGGTCGTGCAATATGCAACTGTCCACGCCACCTGGCGCTGGCTTAGTCGATATTTACCGGCAATAAAGCTTCAGCTCAGATATTATAATTATACAGATATATGTGTTAATGTCAAAATCAAATATTCATATGTGTACAATGTGTTATTCACTGTTTTATACATCCGGTTAAGTTAATATAGAAAAAAACAATACTCATATTCCCCTTTCGTCTCCTTACACTTATGTGTATCTACATACGCGTGATGTGTGTCTATTTAAACTTATTTGTATCTACATCACGTGATATATGCCTCCTTACACATATGTGTATCTACATACACGTGACATGTGTCTCGTTACACATATATATATCTACATACACTTGATACATGTATCCTTACATTAATATATTTCTACATACACATGATATGTGAATCCTTACACTTATATTATCTACATACACATAATATATGTATCCTAACTCTTATATTTAACTACAAACACATGATATATATATATCCTTACACTTATATATATCTACATACACATGCTATATGTATCCTTACACTTATATTTATTTACATACACATAATATATGTATCCTTACACTTATATATATCTACATACACATGATATATTTATCTTTACACTAATGTATAACTACATACACATGATATATGTATCATTACACTTATATATATATATATCTTCATACACATGATATATGTATCCTTACACTTATATGTATCTACATACACATGATATATGTATCCTTACACTAATGTATATCTACATACACATGATATATGTATCCTTACACTTATAAATATTTACATACACATGATATAACCATGTTTGCAGTATTTATTACACACTCTAGAATAATGTTCCATTCCAGTTATTCGACTTCATTGCGGATGTACTTCACACTTTTCTACAAGAACATTACCCGGAAAACACAAAGGAACAGATTCCGCTAGGGTTTTCTTTCTCCTACCCCGTGACACAAACAGCATTAAATATAGCATATTTGCAGAAATGGACGAAGGATTTTGCGTGCAACGATGCCATTGGTCAGGATGTGGGTAGATTGCTAAAAGAAGCCATTATAAGGAAAGGTGTTAGTAATTGGTGATTCTCTATAAAATATGAAAAGATCAAGAGTCGACGTATTATGGTCACAAAATGACACAACTCACTCAATACATATAATAACCATGATCATAATATATATAAAATACAATGTAGAAAACCTGATAGCAATGGTCCTTGAACATTCTGTAGCAAAACCGCCCGTAAGAAACTGGTTTACTGGCACACCAATCTCGCTCTGCCCCTGTCATCACATAATACTGTTTTAAGTGAACAGATACTATTTTTAAGAGATGCTTTACATTTTTAGCTCGACGATTTGGAGAATAAAGAGAGCTATTCTATTCACCCAGCAGTCGGCGTCACACCTTGGTTAAAGTTTTGCATTTAGTCTCTATCTCAGTAACCATTGCATGTATTGCCTTGAAAGTTTACACAAGCCCTTCCTAGTCATTAACCCTACTACAGTAACTTAAGTAAGGTAACTTTTGCATGAATATAATGCAAAGTATTGCCCTTGTTTGACTTAGAAATTCTGGTTAAAAGTTTTGCGTGCAATTACCATCAAGTCCATATCTCAGTAATCAATACATGTGTTGACTTTAAACTTTATACAAGCCCTCCTAGTCATCAAACACACTACAGTAGCTAAGTTAGATAACTCTTGCATGAATATAATACATATTATTGCCCTTGTTTGACTTAAATATTATGGTTAAAGTTTTGTAAGTACCATCAAGTCCATATCTCACCAACCACTCAATGCATTTGATTGAAACTTTACACAGGATCTTCCCAGTCATCAACCCTACTAACAATTATTAAGTTAGATAACTCTTGCATTGCATATAACTGCAAACTATTGCCATTGTTTGACTTAGAAAGAAAATCTGGTTAAAGTTTGGCGTGCAAGTAGAATCAAGTCCATATCTCACCAACTACTCAATATATTTGATTGAAGCTTTACATATTGCTTTGTAGTCATGACATCAACTTAAATAATCATGTCAGATAACTCTTGCCAGATTTTTCTGTAAATTAGGGACATTGTTTTACTTAGAAATTTTATTACTCAGCAGTCACTGCATGTATTTGATTGGAACTTCATACAAGCTATTGCAGTTATAAGACCTACTCAACTTTTGTCAATTTTGTAACTCTTATATGCTTGGATTTGTCGTCAGTCTCAAGTTCAAAATTTGTACTTCTGTGACAAATATTCGAATAGTCGAGCGCGCTGTCCCTCCAAAGCTCTTGTTTATGTTTACTTTTCAGGCGTCATATTATTTTGGTGTATCTGATAAAAAATCTTGGTTCCAATATAAAGTCAAATATCTAAAGCAAACATATCTGTTTGGCGATTTAAAAAAAAAAATCCTTAAAACCACTCTAAAACATATACACTATATAATGGTGTAAACATTAATTATGGTCGTTTGGTCATTATACGGTAATTATAAGTTCTAATAAAAATGAAATAATATTACCATTTTTCAAATGAGCGACATATTTCAGGACATGAATGTTGACTGTGTTGCCATCATGAATGATACGCTAGCCACATTGGCAGCAGGAACATTGCAGGACCACAGCTGTTCGGTTGCGGTTATATGTGGTGAATACTTACTTGCTTCTCAGTTCCTATGGTAATATATAAACGTCTCGCGTCGGTGGTATTATAACATTCTGAAAGTCACGTGGAGTGCAATAACAAGTGTACAAAGACATCATTAACTCGATTATTAAACAACTCGTCATGTAAGCATGAACGTCAACGTTCACTTACTGTATGTCATCATCGTAGTATCCATATTTAACAATGTTAAAGAGTTCCCGACGAATAGAGTATCTAGATCCCTAGCAGAATTCCGTTTAGCAGTAAAGGCATCATGTTGAACAATCATCAGAACCTGAAGCAAAGTTTTCATTTAAGTATATCATTTTTTAAGTTTAATCTAATTTTATACTTATTTATTGATTTGTTCATTGTTCAAAATTAGCTGATAATTTCATATGTGAAGTCTTTATTGCTGATTTCTTCTTGTTTAAAAATGTACTCCTTATGTTCCTCTCACTTTTATTTAATTATAATCATCCGCATTTTAACGTTGCACTAGTTGACCATTACCATCGTTCTATCTGTATTCGCAGGAACAGGTACCAATGGTTCTTTCCTTCAGTCTGGGAGGCAATTTGGAGAGCAAGCCAATCCAGGGACATCAATGGTAAACCCTTCATAATTCATAATTAACGCTGATCAGTCTTTCACACCTGCACATTCCGAAAGAAAACAGTACAAAGTTTTAATATAAGTCTTATGTCAGTATTCCTGTTGCACGTGCTGTTTGATCGAGTTTGTGACGACGGGAAAAAGTTAGGTTGGGCACAGCAGTAAACCTGGTTTAAGCTTACAGAAGTAAATGCTCCGTTAACCGATCTAAGACGGTAATCCAGCCGTAATTTGTTCTTTATATTCACCATTCTTTTATACTTTTATTTCATATTGAACATTGATGTGCCATTTTAGTTCATTTATAATTTGTATTGCATAGGTTGCCTTGGAAGCACGATGGAATAACTTTGGTAATGACGGCCAGACTGATTTTATACGGTCGGAATACGACATTGGAAGTTACCAAAAACTCAACACACCCCTTTGAAATGATGTGAGTATCACTGCAATACATTATACATTAATTGATTATATTTATTAAAAGCGTTTTTGCGTCTCTTAAGATATACAGATATAAATAAGTGCATGCAGGTTGCATGTGTGTTATATACAATACATATGCTCAGTTATGAACCAACAAATACAAACTGATACAGTCCCATTGTCCAAACGTTTCCAGCTGGCTTCCAACATTGCTATCCAGGGATGTATGTATTTTGTGCATACATGTCCGTGGTCTTGTTAACAAGAAACAGACGTCATATCCTTTATTATGTATTTTAGTTTTAACATATATTATTTCGTACATGTATATTAATGAAATCTCCATTCAGTGCTAATTTAAAAATGTAAATATAAATACCTAAGCACATAATGAATAAACAAATAATTATAAAAATAGAGTTTGGAGAATAGTATAACAGCAGATCGGGTAAAAGAAGGATAAGAAGACTAGTAGTAAAAAAATAAAGGAGAGAATGACATAATTATCTGTGTATTAACTGTATTGAATATTGTTTTGATATATTTATATGCGTATAAATATATCAAAGGAAATGTCAAACGTGTGGGTTTAAACAACAGTCACTTTTAACACCGTTTACTACATGTAGTAACCGCGATATGCTTGTTTCTGCTGTCTGTAGCAATAATTAGATTTATTGTTATATTCTTTGTTAACGAGATGCATTCTTCCAGAAATATAATTGTATTGTTAATTGCCTTCCTGGAGTGTTATTGTTTAACTAATATTCTACACTGACATTCACTTCAGATTCGAGAAAATGATGTGCGGTATGTTTATTGGAGAAATCGTCAGGCTTGTACTTTGCAAAATGTTTAGTGAAAGGGTATGTTTCCATGACAACTGGTCTAAACAACTAGAAACGCCCGGATCGTTCACAACACAATATGTTTCTAAAGTTTTAAGGTATACGTAAACAGTTTTTCTTTATCTAATTCAAAGATATGGAATGGCATGAACTAAAACTAGTATAGCCAACAAGAGGTATGGATTTTAAGAACACAGCCATCAAATCAAAAACACACAAATAATATACAAAATGATTATAAGAGTACAATACATACATGAAGAAGAAGTGACATAGTCTTGTAACTATTAGTATAAAAAAATGCCACTGGACAGTTTAAACCAGGTAAAATTGCTCGCCTAACCTCGTTCTTCCCCGTGGTCACATCATAAGACGAGGCGATGTAAATAAAATTACTCCCGTCACAATATTATCTTATCATTAATCGTTAATCATATACAATATAAAACATATCTAAATCAAGGCCAGAATATATTCTTACAAAAACGATTACATGCACATTATGTATAATTTATTGCAAATCACAAAAATGCTCAGGTAAATATAAATAGATAGAAACACATTATTCTATACGCATATGCACGCAATGACGTTGAAGGTCGGTGTGTGGATTCGTAATTTCTTTTACAGTACTTTTAAGAGTAGAATTACTACTTACAAGTCGGTCCCAAAAATAAATATGTTTCGCACTATATTTCTTTTGCAACTGTGTAATATACAAGCAACCGTAATCCAGAAGTAAGCTCCCACGTGTCGATTTAGCTATTGGTCCTTCTTGCCACTTACTGGCTGCGTCGATGACTTTTCATCGATGACCTTTCTTGTCACTTTGTGTATTGGTTGTGTTATTTGCTATTTTGGTTTCTACAATTACATCTCCCGATGGACACATACATGTAATTGGTTTAACCCATTGCTTTTGTTTATACCTGTAATTGCATAATTAGGGACCCAAAATATACCAGTGAATGTTACAAGAACTCGTGTACTTTTGAAAATATATAGGAGGAGAATAACCACTATGAAACCCATCGTTAATATAATAGCTTTTTTTTATTTGTTAAGAAAATATTAAGCGGAAATTTGACTAAAGACGGCCAATACATTGAGACACAGGTATGGCACGTGATACCGTCATTAACACTTCTTCACTCACTAACTGACACTGTGATTAATTGACTTATAATGACTAAAACAACTAATCGCGTACACTAGCTGTTACATTATAGTGCAATCAGTAAGTGGCATGCCTGTGTGTTGCAGGAGCCAAGATGGTGTCACTGCAGCAGACGTGCTCCATAGCCTTGGTATACATCAGCCGTCACATACTGAGAGAATGGTCCTATACCATGTGTGCCAACTCGTCACTTTCAGAGCAGCCTGTCTTACAGCCGCTTGTAAGAACTTTTATTTGATTAGATTTGAAAATAATATTAGATGTTTTTCATTGTTCCATGTCAACTGGTCCAAACAACTAGAAATGTCCGGAGCGTTGGTTATTTTATTAAGTAGATATAGAGTGATTTGTGTAAATATATGAAGTAATTGAACATAACAATAAAATCCAGAATAATTATAAGCAAGTTACCTTGAATGAATTTGGATATTTTGGCACTGACAACAGTTTCAGCCTCCGTTGCCGAAGACACGAAATATATTGCCAGTCTTTCTAACTATGTCATGTTTAAACCTGATGATATTTTTGGCGGATTTGTTTCAAACCGTCAATGATGGTTAGTTCAAACCGTCCAAGGTGGTTGGTTACCTCCCTTGGCTTGTTACTTCTACTTTATGTATGTATTGCACTGTTTATGCTTAGGTTATGATTATATTTTTGTGACCGCTTTGTGCTGTTAACGATACGTCCTTGTTGGATGTGTAGTTTCTTATTTTGATTTATAGCGAACACAACATAAGCAATACGTTCTCTTTGAATTGAAATATTTTTTCTATTTTCAATCTGTTTTGTATAAAACTTATACGCAATTATTCAATGTCACACAAAAAGCACTTGCCATCTCTGTACAGGTACATCGGCGTTAGTCAACAGGGTGGACCGTCCTCAAGTAGCTGTTGCTGTTGATGGCTCGTTTTACTTCGGCAACTCGTTACTCCATGAAGTTCTTTTGGACACAATGAAACGCCTTGTTAATCCAAACATAAAGGTAAACAAAGTCCCACATAATGTTTGAGTTACCAGTCGTGAAATTGATTAAAGAGTGTAATCTGTATATAAATGAAATGGGTTCAGTGCATAATATTGCAAAAATACGCGCTACAAATTGAAAAAAAACCCACTAATTACATGTATTTTCGTTTTTAATATGTTATATATCTTATCACCGTTACTCTGCAATAGCGCATGGTATCTTAATATGTTTCACTTTCACATATCAATGTAATTTCACCAATGTGACTAGGATTGGTTGCTAGTAGTTTCGCAGTCTTTTCGGTTGTTTTTGTTAAAGTGATAAGTATAACCAATTCACACTAACGCATATCGTGTGTGCTTATAATTAATTCTAGCGTACGGATCGTCTCCTTGTGACACTTGCAATTTGTAGATGAAATATGCATTTATATCATTGTTGAAACAACAACACTAGATGGGCTAACAGCAGTTGTACACTACACTACGTATGCATAAGCAATAACTGTTTCAATGTATGTAGCTAGCGAAAATCTATACCATCTGTTGCGCTCAATCTGATATTGATGTCACAGTTCTTTAGAGACAGAATTTTGTGTTATGTTTCATAATCTTAATATCTGTATAATTGTTCTTGCAGTTCTATTTTGTCCCCTGTGAAGACGGAAGCGGTATTGGAGCGGCAGTGATTGCAGCTACTGTTAATAAATTACGTAACAGATCATGCGTTTTAGTCAATTTAGATATATATGTCTAACGCAACCCCTTTTTTAGCATACATTTCATATCGATTGTACGTTATTATCATAATTCCTTTCTGATATAGTTTATTCAAGATACTTTCGAATATTATTTGCTATATATTCTTAAGAAAATGTTTGGTCAGTACGGATACCATGGAGTACAGTTTTGGAAAATAAAAATAAATTGAGTCATAACAACTAATTTACATACAATTTTATTTAATATCCAACACAGTTTCAACCGAATATGTTGATTTATTCTATGTAATTCAAAGGATTTAGTTATCTCTAAAATCAATGTCAAAATCAAACATCCCCAGCGTATGATAGTTATATAGGCAGTGACAAGGATAAGCTTGGATGACATCACATCTTTACCTATCGATGTGCTATTTCCCGATTATTTTAATGTGGCCTATATAATTGCAGCACTTTTCGTAAGATTGGCCATACAAATTTACATGGGCACGTGTAAAACGTGCATTTCGAAAACTCGATAACACCAATTTATGTGAAAGGCTAAACATGAATTGACCAGTGTGTATGGAATACGTAGGTTAGTGTATGTGATGATTTTATATGCTAGGTAAAAATTTGCAATTTGAGACTAGATCGAAAATTTGACTAAACATTTCTTTTTAAGTATATGAAAATCGTGTTTAAGTATTTTGTTTAAGTTTTATTACAACAAAGTTGAGTAGCATTTCAGAGTAGTTTGAAATGCAGAGATCAACAGGCTATCACCCAGCAGTAAATAGCAAGAAGGAAAGTAAGCGTTTGTTTATAAGACTAGTACTAGTACTTGATTTTCATAATGTTAATGGTACTAAAGAAAAATTAAAAAAGCTGTTGAACATTTCTTAACGTTAATCATTATATTGTTTTTGTATTGAATATAAACAAAATGATTGAAATGATTGGAACTTTTTACTTTCGATTATTTTTCGAACACTTAAGGTAGAGTATTGGGCAAAACAGTTTTAAACACATGTTACACTAAAATCTTTCTTTGTTGAATTAAACCTTTGCTGACGTTAAGAATCCAAAAGTGAAAAAAATTTATCACAAACTTATCGGTGTTCTTTAGTTTGAAAACAAAATCTCATTACATGGGCCTCGATTCAGCAGGCTTTGTTTCAAAACATTTGGGAATATATAGATAATGAAGAGATGTATATCTTAAATTGTAATTGATTAAAGTGAGTTCAACTTCATTTTAAATGTTAATTTTCTTACAACCCATAATCATATCAAATCAATATATGATAACTTGGAACACAGAACATAACAAAAACATATAAATGGCAGATTCTGTTTTATTTGATCTGCTCATGATATATACAATACTTCGCCAACTAGCACTTGCTTAAAGTGGCCTTTTTATCATGCAACACTAGAATTATAATAATTATAATATTTATAATAATTTTAACCTTGTGTAGTCATAATTTGCTGACTTTCTATCATATACTCTTCGATCCCTCTCTTTGACACCATCTGTTATCATTTAGAAGGGATTTTAATAACACGAATTTACATTAGATAACGCAGCCCGTGACATTTTCCGAACCAGCTCTGGAATAGATGGGAATTCCATAACCTCCAACAACCTTACCGAACTGTGATGTCAATCAACTTCCGCTGAATTCAACTGACCAATCAGCGTTCTATTATCTCACTGCTATGTGACGGACTCAGTCGGGGAGAGCTGGGTCTGCTGAGACAAACCGTGTAGACCTTGGTCAGATAACAATCTTGTATTAATGTCGTTTTCAAAATGTATCGATTATGCATCTTACAGGTTACAACTGACGTTAACGGGGATACATAAAGTGTAATAGCAGTAGACAACGGAAGATAATCTTTACTCAATAAAGTTTAAACAAATGCGTATATTATCTCCCTTTAAACAGTGTAAACATGATATACAAGGTTCACGCTGGCATAGCCATGTTATAAGGATTCGTTATATAGATAACACTTGTTTGTTTAACAGAAACACACCATGATACGTGTATGTTTTTTCTCCATTTTCCATAGTACATTCATATACAATTTACAATGACATAAATAATACAATTTACATTCTTTATTTATATTTGTTTGTGAATGCATTAGTAGAAATACAATTGAGGATTAGGAATGAATAGGTCGAAGAGAAGAGAAAAAAAGAAGATAGAAGAGCATATTTTAGAACACTTTCAGTTTATTCTATTTGTTTTGGTTTAAACAATATTTTATTCAAGAACTGTACATAGTATATTACATAACATTTGCAATTCATAAATGACAAACAATTCTAAGAATTGGGATTTAGAAAAAAGCTAATTAGCTTGTATGAATCTAGCTTCCATTTGTTTTCATGTTGTGTTAGTTTGTCTTTTGTCAGTGCTATTAATTTTTCGAGGTTTTTATGGTACTTTAAGTGTTTTTTTTTTTTCAAAGTTATTAAAATTCGGTGCTGTTTTTTGGTTTGTGTATTAAAAAATGATTTTATATATATATATATATACAGTTTAATAAATAAGTGTAGCTAATGTGGTCCATGATATGTGTTTCATCGACTTAGCGCTTAAGTGATATGAGCATGTAAAGTTTAGAGTTCAAAAATGAGATATTACACTGATATAAACAACATAAAGCTTTATTTTATGTTTAAAATAATAAAAATTGAATTGAATTGAAAATACCTACTTTAATGTCACTAATTTTAACAGCGTAATTATCAAATATTAAATAGTAAGTTACTTAGGATAACAAATACAACATGCAGTCAACTAATCACACAAACATAAGGGTACTTCTTATAGCATTTGAGCTGTTCTGTTGATTATAACTGTAACAACGATGTAACCTAGATATCGTGAAAAAAGAATTCACTGATTTCAATAGATATGTTTAACTATTATTATAATAATGTAGAATCCGAATACAATATGTTTCTAATATGTCCTAGATTCTATGATACAATGTTTTACATTGTAAATGTAGTCTACGAGTGGCGTGACCAAGTTCCAATAAATGTGTAACATGATATCCACGAAAAAACGAAACACTCCTGTTAATATTACTAGAATTCTATAGGAATCATTTTAGGTTCGTAACCATCTGAATGATACTCATTACATTTGATTTTCTTTGCTAAGGAAAAAAGACAAAGATAAAGTGTGAGTGTGTTTGTGTTATACAGTAAAAAAACATTTACTTAAGCATGGAGTTGTATTCTAAGTTTGTTTACAACCTTGATGTAGCAAAAGCATTTGATAAGTTGACAAGGCATGGTGGTTTGTTTAGTTAAGTATATGTGCAGACTTACAAAGCGTTAATGAGCCTATACTCAGGTTTACAGAGCTGTGTAAATTACAGGGCTTTTATTCAGACTGGTCCCCAGTTTTACAGGGAATCTGGCACAGTGGGGTATCGACTCTCAAGTTCTATTTGTTAGTTTAGTTTTAGTAATCCACCATTTTCAACAGTGACGTTATCATATATATACACTGAAAGGAAAAAGAAAGTATACATTTTGGTTTTTAAAATTATTTCATTATTGGTTCATGTGATGGAAAATGAACTGATTTTTCTTATTGTTTTGCTTTGAAATGAATTAAATGTTTGTTTTTTGATTCAACAATATGAAATATAAATATACAAAATTTATATGCAATACATTTATTGTTCCTTGGTTGTCGACGTTTAAAGGTATGTATATTTTCTTTTTCCTTTCGCTGTAATATCCCTCACGGACGACTTAGCATGGTTAAAATATCACTTAAAAGTAGCATTCGATCTGACACCAAAAGAAACAAATTTTATTTTCTAACGACAAGAGCTGTCGGAGAACAGAACGCTCGACTATAAAAATGTTGTCTAAAAATGGACCGTTTTACACAGCATGGTGTGACAGGTGGCCCTGACAATAAAACTTTAACCAAGTTGAATGTTTTCTTAGTATAAAATGGCCATAAATATGTCTTGATTAAAAACGGTCTGATCCCATGTGTTCCCTTAGTGATAATAAAGGCTCGTGCATAGCTACATTGATGTATGACTTGTAGTATTGAAATCTGAAATAACTAGAAAACGTTAACAAAAAAACTACGACGAGGCCAACACCGGGGTGAATACAATAGCTCTCATTTTCTACGAAAGTGTGTACGTTCTTTTAAAAATCCTCAGCAAGCACCCACTTCCGAAGGACCTGCTTCCACGACCATGTCGTTTAATTCTACTGTCTTATTAGGAAATATATTGTGTGTTAGAAATATAGATTTGTCGTCAAAAGACTCTTTATACCAATCTAGCACCTGACACAAAATTGCATCCGAATCGCACCCCCCCCTCCCACCCCCCACCCCCGCGATCATGTACGTGTGTGAAAAAGATATCCGTGAATGAACACGTGTCTGCTTCGCACGATGTTTTTGAGAGTGTTATCAAGGGCGGACTTACCTATCCGCGAAAAAAGAAAATTAAGATAAGTTACCTTATAAAATAGGACAAATGTTTTGCAATGAAAACATCTATTTTTGTATAATTTGATACATGTTCTATGAGACTTATACATATACTGTTAAATAGTGTAAGTCAGTTATCAGCCTCAGTCGGTGACAATTCATTTGACATATCTGAGCCCGTGCTTGTAACACACTTGATCGCTATGCAAAACGAAACACACGAGCACATGTTCAAATGAATGGTAATTATAACGTAGATCTGTAATTATACATATTCTTTATTGTTTGTGTATTCGTGTGAAATGGAATTGGATTTAATGGAAGTGAGGTGAGTACTGATTTTGTAATTGATATATGATATTGATTTTGTGCATTATTTTACTTTATTGATCTGAGCTACAAATTGACAAATGTACTTACTTTTTGTATTGTGTTAATCGAGTTGTTTTGAGCAGTTGATTATATTAGGATAATTATAGTAGTATTCTTGGTACTTTCAATTTTAAAGAAAGGACATACTAATAAATAATGATACTCATCTGACATGTCATTTTGTACGCAAAAAGTATTGTTTGAACAACATCAATAAGAAAATTGTGATTTGAATCGCAAATTTTCAAAATAAAAAGATAGTCATTTCAACGGAGGGAAATAAGATACATTCAAAATTCGTTGTTGTTAGTTAAATTATGATTTTCTCTTTTGATGAGAGTTTCAGTTTTGATTATATGAAGTGTTTGTTTTGCAAAATTGTCTATGTCTTGTCGATTGATCCGTATGTCGGAATTACCAGCAAAGTCTAAAATTACTCTTGATTTGTTTAATCCATTTATTTTGGTATTCAGTTGAGTGTGGCATGATTAAATATGCGAGGTGTGATAACCTTTCGCTTTTGTTAAAGTTTATATTATCCTCTTGACGACGTATTTCTTCATATACAAGGGGGTACTTTTTCAACTTTTTGTGGTTTTTCGACAAAAAGTTTGAATGGATATTTTGAAGTGAATTAATATTTTCAAACCCCCATATTTAACAAGCATATGTAACAATTGGTAGAACAGAATGCGTAAATAGTTTTTAACTGATGATTGGTTGGCAAATCAAGATTATAGGTTATGTTATATTAACTTGTGTAGCAATATGGTTTCTTACATTGAGGAAACGTCCCGGCTAAGAAAAAAAAACACCTACACTTTGGTTTAAACAATATTTTATTGAAGAACTGTACACAGTATATTACATAACATTTGCAATTCATAAATGACAAACAATTCTAAGAATTGGGATTTAGAAAAAAGCTAATAAGCTTGTATGAATCTAGCTACCTACACTTTCTATTAGTTTTCCTTCAGTATTGAAGTAAATTGAGGATTTTCTTGTTCCAAAGAAAATGACTTTCGTACTTATTTGTATTTATTTTTGTTTTCCATTTTTGACTATAAGTATGTAAATCATTTAGGCATTTCTGAAAGACTTCAGGAGTTTCTCTAAAGACTACTGTGTTATTAAGCGTATAATAAAATTAAACTATACAGGAAGTACAAATACGCTCATCATTATAATCAAATATGAATCCATTTATATATTTAGATAGCAAATACATTTCAGGAGCATTAAGAAACAGTTAGAAAAGTGCATGTGACAAATATCCGCCTTGTCTTACCACTTTTTCGCTTAAGAAATAATGGGATTGTTGCCATTTTATGGATATACAAGATATGATGTTACTGTACTTACTACGTACAACTTGCCGTTGATCCTAGTTTCCTTAGCCTTTTTTCTCAATATCTTTAAATCGTCAATATATATATATACATTAAAAGCTCCTGTATAATTATCGATGTTGCCTTAAGTAACCATGGAATGTATCCCGTCACTGTAAAATGTTTGTAATTCGCGTAATTTGGTCTCGTGTCGGTTATTAAACGTATTCATTTGCATGATTATCAATTACTAGTTTATATTGTCTACTGGAATTATGTAGGTTGGATTTGTTTTACTAGACTTGCACAACTGTACACGCTGCGTACAGAATTGTAAACAACCCATGCGTTTCTACATTGCAACCGGACAAGGGTTTACTTGTTAATATGAGCGTTTTTAGGTCTTAATTTATTTAAAAAAAATATGTTTGCCGAATTCGTAATTATTTCACTTATCATATTCGTTATTTCATTTACATTGTATTACTAAGCTGGGATTTCAGTTGTAATAGTCATATGATGCAATTGCGATTTCATAGAGTATTTTTTAATATTATTCGTAAAATTAAACATTCGTAACGCGTCGCATTAAATGGTCTTTAATCAGTGATATTTCCTGCTTTGACTTTCATAGGGTGTGGGAATATTCATACCTAAGTTTCATGAAAAGCAATGAGTGATCATCTGAATATGAGAAATCGAGCGCCTGTACCCCGATGCATTTATCTTTACATTAACCCAATTTGAAATTAACATATTGTTATTTTTGCATATTCGATTAGTCAAATATCCAAATAATTAGTTTTTGCATCTTGTGAAAGCGTTCATTTGATATATCATTAGTAATAAGTGATGTGGGTTGGTCACAATTACTTAAGATGTCTTCGTTGATACCAAACATGTTGAAATAGAAATTTATCTCCTGGTGTGAAATCTTATTTGGTCTGTGTGAGCATTTGCGTCTCCGGTGACTATAACATGTTTACTTTGGGAACACATTTTGTTTTTAAAATAAATATTCTGGTGGTATATACCTTTCTACAATAAATAAGTTCTCATCCATATCAAGAAAATATTCTTGACTTTATTCCAAAGACCAGAGACAGCGTGAATAACATTAACCAAATTCGACAGTTGGTTTTAATCTCGGCTATTCGAAAAATAAGGTGATCTTTTCTGCTCACCCGGACGTCGGTGTCGAAATCGTCTTCGGTGTCGGCGTCGCTGCCGGCGTCACACCTGGGTTAAAATTTTGCATTCAAGGCTATATCCTCAGTAACCATTGCATGTAATATATTTAAACTTCACACAATATTTCCCAGTCATCAATTCTACTATATTAACTTAGTTAGATAGCTCTTGCTTGAATATAATGCAAGTTATAGTCCTTGTTTGACTTAGAAAGATTTGTGTGCAAGTACCACCAAATCCATATCGAACGCGCTGTCTTATGACCTGTTTTTGTTAATAACTATACTCACTATGCCTGTTTTTCGTATAATGCCTGTGCGCGTGGTTTAAATAAAGTGCATGATCTGGTTATTGAGATGATTGTCGTATTTATCGACTTTTTTCTGTTGCACAAAATACGTCATGCAAATTTATTAATTATGAGAATATGGATATCTAAATTAAGACTTAATTCCACAAACGTGTATTACCTATTTTCGCGGATAACTCTAATTTGTGCAAGCGTGTGCGTTTTTGTTGAGATTTTGTTTTTAAATGGTGTTAATTTTTTCTTGATCACTATGGTCAATAATGTCATTGGTTTCAATAATTCATGTAGATTTGGTATATTAACAATACATAGGATGCCAGAAGCGGCAGCAATACATGGTATTACATTGGTATCATCAGATAATGAGAGAACACTGGTACTATCAATGTTTGGTATAGCATTGGTATACTCACTAGTTGTGATAACATTAGTGTCATTTATTACATAGAATATCGCTTGGGATAACATTGGTTTATATTGAGAAACAGAATTGGTCATAGCTGAGGCCGCCGAAAAAAAAGAAATTATAACAAACTGCTATTAGTTAATTGTGGCGCTATAATAGTTGTGTCTATGAGCAAGGTTTAGTCCGCGTTATGGCGTGTAGCATTTATCGTCTTTCTTTTCAGCTACCAAACTGTAACTTATATATTCTTACTGGCAATGAGTTTTTTATGGGTACAGGATGAGACATCTAACCGCACACTTTACAATGTCAATTTATAATCAATGACTCAAACACAACACTCTTATTCTTATTAAATTTAGTATATTTATTTATACATTTCACTACCGATGTATCAAATACAAATGTATATTATGTCATTTTTATGATCTTAATATAATTAAGTAAAAAGGAAAGTAGAAAAATGAATTAGCTTTCGGTATATTAGGCGTGAGGTATGCTTTTAATGAGAGAAGATAAAGTATAAATAAACGGAAAAAATATAATGAGTCTTTGTGGTTTCTGTTTATAATAAACTTATTTATCAAATTAAACGAATATTTTTACGGTTTATAATTAATTCTAACTAATTAACTTTCAAACCCTTCAGAGAATCTGGAGATTTCGGAGAGAAAAAATGCCTGGATGATTGGTTCCATTTTTTTTAAACATTTTAAATTGTTTTTGTTTTTTTATTGCAAGGTTAAGCTGTTTAAAGTACCCAGCTAGCTTATATTTACATGCATTGTTGAATATATTTTTTTTTTGTGAAAATCATATAATACTTGATTTGGAATAAAAAGTCAACACTAACAAGAATCATTTTAATATCATTAATATATAATTCTTCATTAGATATAGTATAGGGTATATTTTTCTACATTACAGTTTCTTTCATTTGTTGATGGATTTTTATTTGTTCCGGGACAGGTGCCACGACATAATTACGAGTAGTTTTCTCTTCCTATTGACTTATATAAATTATATTCTTTATTTCTTCAATAAAAGGATACCAACATATATGTAATTACATAAAGAACATAGTAAACATGAATATGAGCATCAAATCACATACAAAAATATATCAATATTAAAAAGAGTAAAGCATACAGGACAATTACATTAACATTTGAATTGTAGATCGTTACATTGCACTAACACTAAACGTAATTTGGTAAATGCAGACACGCAGACTAACTAGCAAGCATACACGCGCATATATTCACGCATTCACAGACACATGGATATGAACACAAGCATGATTAGGAACATACATAGTCTAAGAGTATACTTAAAGCTATATTTATTCAATATACAAAATAAAGCAAAATAATACAAAAGAAAAGTTTTAACTCTGTCTATTAAAATTAAATGAACGTTACATCAGTATGAGTATATTACAATTAATATGCATTCACTGAAGATATCTCGCCCGTTAGAAGATTAATTCATAAGCGTATTGTCAAATGAATTTACAACCAAAATCTGAAACAATGGAGCTTCTCATCATCGCTCAATCTTAAGTTCAATAATAATTGTTCGGATTTATATAAAAAAAAGTGTCTAATGGTGTCTAATGATACATTTGCAAACTTGTTTTGAAGGAAAAAAACAGACGATTCAATAAAACTTTCATAAATGTGAACTAAGTGATAATGTCTTAATGAATTATACATGTCAGGAGTTAACTCTCGTGTATTATATGTGTTCTCATTATAACGTTTAAGTCTGTTTAAAAATATATCTTGCCAAGAAATGATATTGTATATTACACATTTTGCCGAAAAAAAGACAGTTTTCTGTAATAAATGTCGCTCTTAATTATATTGAACCCAATACGACTGAACGCTTCATCCGTCCTTGTGTTTGAGGAATGCTCTGTATATACTTTATACATACTATCTATGAGAACGTTCCAGCCTTACAATTTGTGCATTAGGAAGATCTGTACCTAAACGCACAACCATTCAACGCTTTAGGACGCCTAACTGATTTAAACATTAATTGAAGTAATCGGTTTTAACCCATTTTCATATATACAAGCTACTCGTTAAGCTAAAGAACGCTCCACGCAGTTTATAGTTATTTGTTTTACACAGACAATACCCAAATTAACATACGTATCTGTTTCTTTAACATATTCAGATCCTAATTTCCTAGCACGGTTAATTACTTTAAAATCACGATCAGATTCATTTAAGACAATAACAGCACATTTAATAACACTGTACTCAAACCTCCAACAGCATGAGTATCTATAACAATATCCTCATTTCATCCACACACAGTTTGAGTAGTTGTACATTAGAGATTAAGATATATTTTCAGAATCTGTTTAATAATGTATGTATATTTGGTCCACAATACCTTTGCCCAAAATCTATCAATTTATTCAAATGAATTCAATTGTCGAACAGTAAGTTTCAGGTTACTGGTATTTGTAAAGTGTACGACGATGCCCCAGAGTAGGATTTTATGCAGTAATTTGAGAGGAAAAAAGTGATATTCCTATCCAAGTTACGTTTAGAATTTGTATACATGCAATAAGGTTAATCATTCCAAGTCCACCATCTGTGTATTGTTTTACAATGTTAGCTCTATTGCTTTCCGCTGGACCTTACCATACGAAATTAAAGAAATATTGTTTATGTTTAACATTATGTTTTTACTTGGATTTGGTACGGCTAAAACGTGATTTAATCTGGACAAAATGTAAATATTTAATAACTGATATTAATCCTAATGTGGGTAGGTATACAAGTTTTCGTTACAATTTATAATAATCAATTATATCAGATCTAGTCATTAACACGCTATCATCGCGAACAATAAAGCTGACATTGAATTGTCGTTAGGGTCAAGGCTGTTTATATCGTCAACAGTGCCATTTATATATATGTATATTGAAAATAATAAAGGTTGTGAACCACTGCGTGATATGATTATTCAAACATATACAGTATGGTGAACTTGACTATATTCCTTTAGTAGAATTGTATAACTTTCTATCAATTCCATGCAATCTTTGATAATATGTCTCCATGATGTAGTCAAATGCTTTCTTCAAATATATAAGCGCTGTAAGTAAAGATATGGTTTTACGATAAAGAGATAATATGTGATCCTCACATAATCAGCCATTTCTAAATCAGTTGTGTTCATCCGCGAGTATATCATCGTCACATGATTACCACAATATGTTTGTCAAGGCGTTCTGAACGCAAAAACACACATATACACGCACGCACGCACGCACACACGCACGCACGCACGCACACCATACATTGTACAATATGTTAAATAACAATATTATCGATCTGAATTTATTTAAAACAGTACGTAAAAAGTCATATAAGCATTGTTTCATAACCAAGTGTTTACACTATCAAATACGATGCAATATATATTGTTGTATGTTCATACTCAAAACATCTGGTGAGAAGAATAAATACTGAAATAAAACAGAAATACAAAGGTGAATAACCTCAAGTATACTACCACGTACATATATCATCCTCTTGTTTCAAACTGATTTGCGATATGGCCGACTAATGGATTTACGGTTGGCTGTTTCCAAGGTCTTAACACATGTTCAGGTTTACAAATTAATGTTGTAATTATTAGTCAACCTTCAGTTATCTTTGCTTGATGAAGGTGATTAAGAAAAAATGAAAGTAAGCTTTTATCTATATCTTAACCTAAACACTGTTGTAACCTACCTATATAACTAAATGCATATGGATATCGGAGTGCCTTTGGATGTCCGTCTATTGTCTGCCTGTATGTCATATATACTTGTCACATAATAATAGATCGTTAATATATTCCATAATGCCACTGAATGTATATTTTGGTGGTTCCTTAATCATTTTCAATAAAGCATAAACGTATTTTGAATTTTTTTTCTTGAACTTCTAACATAAAGCAGAAATAAATTTGTAGTGTCTGTTTGAACTTCTATCACAACGAATAAATGAATTTGGAATGTTTCCTTGAACTTTGTCCTTTCTAGCAGTTGTAACCTAATTCTTTGTAAAAAAGTTAATCGTAACATTAATAATGCATTTCTTTTTTCAATTCTGCCGCTACACCAGCCGAAATGCGTCCGAGCCTTCCAACATACAATCCATTCACCTATTTGAAGCGGGTTATCTACCTTTGAAAGGTTAAAGTATTAATTGGACCATGCCGTCTTTTGTGGTTGTAATAAAATGTTTTATCTACTTTAAAATACTCAATAAAATAAATGTTTAATACACAATTTGAGTTTAAGTACAGAAAATAGGGGCGCTAAATATGAAGGGGGAATAAAAGCGTTTTATTTCACAGTCATTTTATTAACCTTAAATGTAAGGTCATAAAACATGATATATATTTACCTTGCTAACACGTCTGTATGCTGAAATGAACATGTACTTGACATTTACAAGTAAGAAAAGTGAAATAAACTCCTATCTGTGACACCGTCCATAAAAACTTTTTGTTGATAAGTTGATTAGAACATTTAGCACCTCGTACCGAACTAACCCCTGGATTAAATACGGACTGTCTCACCTTTAGCACACCGAGTTCAACTTTGTTTGAATAGTGACAAGCAACTGTTTTAATTTTGCGAGTGTTAGGAAGAATAAAGTAGAATCTGTTCTTTATTCCATGCCTGTGCAAGAGGGTTGTGCATTTCATTTTTGCTTTGGTAATTAATCTGTGTATTTCAGGGTAAGAATAGTAAAACGCGACAAATTGAGTAATACGTTATAGTTTGCTGAAACTTTGCAGTTCTGCAGGTATCAATGTTCTATGTTCATTCAGAATATTCATTTGTTGATGTGATCGTTTTAATCTGTCTGTTAATTTGTATTTTTGTACATGTAGAGTGAACCTTGAATCGTCCTTCCTGTTGGCGTCGAATAATCCACAATGTGTTGCTACGCCGCAAAACCCCATTCATTCATTCATTCATTCATTCATTCATTCATTCATTCATTTATTGATAATTAATTAACTGTTTACATTATTTGTTGTTGATATGTAACATACAGTTATATGTATATTGCAAAGATGTTCTTGTATGATTGGTTATGTAAAACATGCAGGCAATGACCATTCCGGACTATTTCAGGGCATTGCCCTTAATTCAATATCTGAAAAATGTATGTCCATTTATTGTAGTTAACACTGCTTCTATCTCAATACGCAAACATGTTTATTACATAGACTATTTATGTAAATGGAAATGATATCTTAAATCAAAATATGTGCAAATATAAATCCGAAATACAAATGCAAACGTATCTAACATGTTAGAATTTGTCCGAAATAACATCAGTGTATTGCTTAAACGTTCGACTTTATAAAAAAACCAAAAGAAATACAAAAAAACAAACAGACGAGAATCAACTGGTATCAACTGGTACCAATAAATAAGTTGTAGAGTAGTTATACGTCACCTGTGTAATTTGTCTGTAATGAAAATGTTATATATTAGATTTTTTTCGAATACATGTTTCACTATTTGAAACTTTTTCTAATAAATATATTAATTAAAACTTTTTCAAATAAGATGTTTTGATATTTGAAACCTTTTCAAATAAATGTATCATCATTTGATTTTTGTTTCAAATAAATGTTTTACTATTGTGAAACTTTTTCGAATAAATGTAGTATCATTTGAAACTTCTTCGCATAATTGTATTATCATTTCTTCATTGATGAGAAAAGATGAATGTGCTATCACAACGCACGGTGCTATCACAACGCACGGTGCTATCACAAAACATGGTGATATCACCACGCACGGTGCAAGGTAGTAATCTGTCAAACCCAAAATCAATGTTATGTGTTCGTTTCATAATTATTCTTATTAAATTATAAGTGTTTCATAAGTAATTATTTTAGTCAATAAACATGTGTATCAAACATTGAACATTAAACTGCTAACATGCATCCAAATATGTGCGTAACAAATGCATTAACGGTTAAAACTATTTCATAGTTCAGTTTCAAATAATCTTAAAAGAAAAAAAAAAGATTACCATGTCTTAATGCTGCAGATAACTCCTCACTGAAAACTCATCTAAGAATGCGCCTATTCTTTCTTAATGAAATGCAGCTACAAAAATAGTTCAAATATATACTCATTCATATCCTGACAAAATGCCTTCTTCGTCGCGGATGCAGTATATTGTGCAGAACTGGTTTTATTATCAATTTGAAATATTATCATAACGAAATTTTAAAGCCGTATCTATCACATGTCAAACTGGTTTACGACTTGCCACACACGTGCAATACCAAATAAATGTAAATTATAATGTAATGCTTAGTAACAAGCAAGTGAATGTAAACTATTCTGCCTACGAGAGTATTTAAATATCATGTCATGATATGTATAATTAAAATAAAATGGGACATTTTTTTTAATTTTTAAAGTATGAAATCTTTTTTATTTAGTTTTTTTCAATGCTGATGAATTTTGTTGTTTGAGGTTTAATGAGTTATTTTAAATGAGGTCGGGTCACAAGTTCTTCTTACTTAGATTAGGGCCCTCAATCTACATTTACGAAATAGAATAAATAAATAACAGAACATGTATGTGTAAGTACCAATAATAGTAATTATATATATTGGAATATTGTGCGAAATGAGAGAGAGAGAGATGAGAGAGAGAGAGAGAGAGAGAGAGAGAGAGAGAGAGAGAGGGGGGGGATTTTGAATATATATCGATTTGGTGTACATTTTGAATACACTGGCAATTTACTAATCACGTGATATATGACTTAGAAACAAAGAAAATACTCTTAGAACGGAAATATTACTCAATACATTTGGGTGTAAGTGCAAACATCATTCTCATACTTTCCTACTGTCGATGTCCAGAGTCTACGAGATTACGGATTGCCATAAACTTGATTCCGTATTTGATTCCTAATTTCTCTATACACTATATATGTCACTCAGCAATGTGAATCCAAAATAGATGGGATGTGTTATTTTCCATATACATCAGTTGAAAAATTAATAATAACAACGAATACAAAAGTTATATGGTTTATTATACACGAATTAAAAAAAATCGAGTTCTTAATATTTAAGTATATAATGTTTATGAATCAATAACCTATTCGTTCTGATACAATTTTTTGAAGAGGACAAGCTGTTCCATCATGTGACCAAACAAATGTTTATAACACCAAATTACTTTTACAACTGTGGTGTTCCATTCATGTTACACATAGGCGGAAATATAAACAACGTATACCTATACTAACTGACCTTACCATAAGGACAAACCTAGTGTGACAAGCATGTGTCAAGTTCAACTACCGTATACCGTATACTGTATAAATGTAGCCTACATAAACGATATATCTTAACACATTTCAATACGTTCAGTTTTATATCGGGGATGATATATCTTAACACATTTCAATACGTTCAGTTTTATATCGGGGATTATATATCTTAACACATTTCAATACGTTCAGTTTTATATCGGGAATGATATATCTTAACACATTTCAATACATTCAGTTTTATATCAGGGATGATATATCTTAACACATTTCAATACGTGCAGTTTTTATATCGGGAATGATATATCTTAACACATTTCAATACATTCAGTTTTATATCAGGGATGATATATCTTAACACATTTCAACACTTTCAGTTTTTATCGGGGATAATATATCTTAACACATTTCAATACTTTCAGTTTTTATATCGGGGATGATATATCGTAACACATTTCAACACTTTCAGTTTTATATCGGGAATGATATATCTAAGTACATATTTCTAAACACATTTCAACACTTTCAGTTTTATATCGGGGATGATATATCTAAACACATATTTCTTAACACATTTCAACACTTTCGGTTTTATATCAGGGATGATATATCTAAACACATATTTCTTAACACATTTCAATACGTTCAGTTTTATATCGGGGATGAAACGTCGTCTAAACGCACATATATCCTATAATCTGCATACATCTTGGGTATATCAATTAAAAATTTACTTGCTTTAAGTATATAATAGTAATATCAAAGTGGTCACGTGTCCTTTTAAGGCAGCACGGTACGGTAGTTGTTTCATATAAGCGATATCTATATGTATACTGAACAAAACAAGAACATTTCGATTTTCATATATATTTTGAATCTTTGAAAATAAAAAAAAACATGTATATGACCTGCAAATTTTCGGGCGAACGCTTAAGTGCAGATAAAACTTGTTTTAGATCAGCTTAAAATTCTACAAAATGTACGTGATCAAATTTTTATACAAAAGCTCTGTAGATTACTCTAGCAATAAATGTAAAAAATAATTGGGGTCGCGAGTTCCTGTCTGGCAACAGTCCCTCCGTGATGATTGATATACGACTATTGTGTCTAATTATCATTCGTCTCTCACCACTGATTCAAGTGGGAAAGTTATCAGTTACTTACGGAGACGGGGTGTGCTCGAGTACTGGTTAATCCCAGGAAACAGTAGGTTAGGTTAACTGATCGTCTGTTAGCCCTCGGTGGCATAAAAATGACGCTAAATATCCAATTCAATCAATGGGATGTTTCGTTTTTGTTCAGAATATGCCAAATATTTTCGTCTTTCAAATTACTTACAAAATGATAAAATAAATAAATTTTCTTAAATGAATGAATGTCATATTGCCAAACTTATTAGGACATGGTTTTATGTCATGCAGCGTGCATTATAGTTTATTTTTACACTGTTTATGTTATAAACATGTGCTACTATCATCACTCAAACTCTAATAAACTGATAAATTCATTAGACTATTAACATATAAGTGGGAGGTTTCTCGACATTAAACATACTTACGTGTTGGACAAAACGTTTTTTGTCAAAACAAATGGCGCCAGTTTAATTAATATGATGTTGAACACTGTTATCGCCAACGTCTTCCAACTGCAGTAATAACTGTACCCTTAACATCGCATACACATGATGTCAGTGGGCATTGCCTACATATTGAAACTATATTACCGTCTCACACAACCATGTTATTGCAGTACTTAACATATAAAGAAATGCACCTCAGGATCACTGAAAACGTTATTACTGGTTCTTAAAGAGTCTTGATTTCTTATGCAATCATCTGGTTTTTCCAAATATACAGGAAAAGCATGAAGTTGACCTAATTGAATTTTAATCACTTCGAATACTTTAATGACAACCTATCAGTTAAGGCTATTTTGTTAATCGTTACGCACGTTACATCATATCACTACGCACTACGCACGTTTTATCATATTACAACGAACTACGCACGTTATATCATATCACAACGAACTACACACGTTATATCATATCATAACGAACTTCGCACGTTATATCATATCACAACACACTACGCACGTTACATCATATCACAGCACACGACGTATGTTACATCATATCACAACACACTACGCACGTTACATCAAATCACAACACACTACGCACGTTATATCATATCACAACACACGACGCACGTAGCATCATATCACAACGCATTACGCGCGTTACATTATATCACAACACTACGCAGGTTACATTATATCACAATGCACGACGCACGTTATATCATATCACAACGAACTACGCACGTTACATCATATCACAACGAGCTACGCATGTTACATCATATCACAACGTACTTCGCACGTTACATCATATCACAACGAACTACGCACGTTACATCACATCACTACGCACTACGCACGTTATATCATATCACAACGAGCTGCGCACGTTACAACATATCACAGCGAACTATGCATGTTATATAATATCACAAAGAACTGCGCACGTTACATCATATCACAACGAACTTCCCACGTTATATCATATCACAACACACGACGCATGTTACATCATATCACAAGACATTACACGCGTTACATTATATCACAACACACGACGCACGTTACATCATATCACAACACACGACGCATGTTACATCATATCACAACACACTACGCACGTTACATCATATCACAACGAACTACCCACGTTATATCATATCACAACACACGACGTATGTTACATCATATCACAAGACATTACGTGCGTTACATTATATCACAACACACGACGCACGTTACATCATATCACAACACACGACGCATGTTACATCATATCACAACACACTACGCACGTTACATCATATCACAACACAATACGCACGTTACATCATATCACAACACACTACGCACGTTATATCATATCACAACGAACTACGCACGTTACATCATATCACAACGCATTACGCGAGTTACATTATATCACAACACTACGCAGGTTACATTATATCACAATGCACGACGCACGTTATATCATATCACAACGAACTACGCACGTTACATCATATCACAACGATCTACGCACGTTACATCATATCACAACACACTTCGCACGTTACATCATATCACAACAATTTACGCACGTTACATCATATCACTACGCACTACGCACGTTATATCATATCACAACGAGCTGCGCACGTTACATCATATCACAACGAACTATGCATGTTATATAATATCACAAAGAATTGCACACGTTACATCATATCACAACGAACTATCCACGTTATATCATATCACAACACACGACGCATGTTACATCATATCACAAGACATTACGCGCGTTACATTATATCACAACACACGACGCACGTTACATCATATCACAACACACGACGCATGTTACATCATATCACAACACACTACGTGCGTTACATTATAGAACAACACACGACGCACGTTACATCATATCACAACGCACTACGCACGTTGCATCATATCAAAACGCACGGCGCACGTTGTATCATATCACAACACACTGCGCACGTTACATCATATCACAACGAACTACCCACGTTATATCATATCACAAAAGACGACGCATGTTACATCATATCACAAGACATTACGCACAATACATTATATCACAACACACGACGCACGTTACATCATATCACAACACACGACGCATGTTACATAATATCACAACACACTACGCGCGTCACATTATATCACAACGAACCACGCACTTCATATCATATCACAACGAACTACGCACGTTACATCATATCACAACGCAAGACGTGCATTTCATCATATCACAACGTTGCATCATATCAAAACGCAAGGCGCACGTTGCATCATATCACAACGCACTGTGCACGTTGCATCATATCACAACGCACTACGCACGTTGCATCATATCACAACGAACTACGCACGTTACATCATATCACAACGCACTACGCGGGTTACATCATACATCATATCACTAAGCACTACGCACGTTATATCATATCACAACGCACTACGCACGTTACATCATATCACTACGCACTACGCACGCTACATCATATCACAAAACACGACACACGTTACATCATATCATATCACAACGCACTACGCACGCTACATCATATCACAAAACACGACACACGTTACTCATATCATATCACAACGCACTACGCACGTTACATCATATCACAACGCACTACGCACGTTACATCATATCACAACGAACTACGCACGTTACATCATATCACAACGCACGACGCATGTTACATCATATCACAACGCACGACGCACGTTGCATCATATCACAACGCACTAGGCACGTTGCATCATATCACAACGAACTTCGCTCGTAACATCATATCACAACGCACTACGCACGTTGTATCATATCACAACGAACTACGCACGTTACATCATATAACAACGCACTACGCACGTTGCATCATATCACAACGCACTACGCACGTTACATCATATCACAACGCACTACGCACGTTACATCATATCACAACGCACTACGCACGTTGCATCATATCACAACGCACTACGCACGTTGCATCATATCACAACGAACTACACACGTTGCATCATATCACAACGCACTACGCACGTTGCATCATATCACAACGCACTACGCACGTTGCATCATATCAAAACGAACTACGCACATCATAGTAAAAATAAAATTATCGCGCTGTGACGTTGGAACCATCAAGATGACGTTACGTATAAAATATATGACGTGGATCTAAATCATATACTTAAACGTGTAAAAGCTGTCTTTGTAAAATCTTTAGTGATAAATTAAGTTTGACAGAGTGTTGTTCCCGCGAAAACATTTATCCTTCGGGACGGAATTTTCTATCCGAACCTCAAACCCATGTAAGACTTTTATAATCTCGTTTTAAATGTATATAATACGGTAAAGATGCCCCCTTTAAAAGTTGAGTACAGGTGAGATAAATGGATGTTGTCCCGATAACGGACAGTTACTATGTTTCATACTTCCATACTTTGACAGCTCGTACTACTCTACTCAGTATTGTCAAAGAAGCGAAAATGTAGACGGGCCTATTTTCAAAATTGACCATATTTTATTCCTTTTCTGACATTCTTGTTAATTAAAATCAAGAAAAGTAACAGCTTCATGAGGTATAAGGGAATACTAATTAGCTACAATTTGGACAAAATATTTATTAAAGTCAACCACGTGTTTTTAAATGACATAACAAACGTTGTGTTCTGTCGTTTTGCTGTATAAATGCCATAAATCACGTATAACTAGAGCGTTATAGATGTGAGCCGGTACAACTATTTCGCCTTTAACATGATTTATAACCCAGTACATTTTGTTTTTATTAATTACAGTAATCTCATTTAATATACAATTTATTATCATAACAATGGCAGAGCACGGAGTTATCTCCCTTAACGATGAGAGACTTAATTGGACTTCCAATCTTCCCAGAGGTCCCCAACAACTAAATTAAACAAGAACAGTGTTGTGTTAAACGTTAGTAAAATAACAAATTAACATCAAATATACTGATTTTCAAAGAATATATAGATTAGTTTTAAGTATACAAAGCATCTGCTCCATTGAAAGAAAATTGCTTTTAAAGACTAATAGTTCATTAAAATTGGGGATAAAATCCAAATTTCAAAACCTGAATATGACAAATATTTTTAAATAATTCACAGTTTGACTTTGGATATAAATCAATTTTTCAGAAGTGGATCTTAAATTTCATGAATGTAATTCATACATGAACTTAAATGAATCTCGAAGATAAGGTGGTGAAATTCTATTTATTATTTTGTACATTAGTATTACTTTTTGATTTTTAACTTTTTTGAATTCAGAAAATAGTTCACTGGACGGTGTGTCATTACCTTTGTCCAATATAATTCTACCACTAGTTTAAACTTATTTATTTTACTTCGATTGTGAATAGTTCTTACAACTAAGGCAAATCACGTTCGAAGTCTTCCTGGTTAGAACCAGTACTAAGCATATCGGAAAAGTGTCTTGCTCAAGGATATCAAACATAGCCGTGGCGGAGGATCGAACCCTCGACCCTCCGACAATGGGCCCGGTGCTTTACCACTAGACCACGCGATCCAAATAATTCTAGCAGATCTCTTTAGAACATATATAGTCATCAGAAGGCATAGCTTTCAAGGACGACAAAGTCAAGCCACATTGCCATAGCAACGATACAGTCAATACATTACAATAAATAAATACAAGATTACAGAAGGACACCGTCACCTCGGGAGAGTAAGTAGAATAAAAACACTCAAGAGATTCAACCTGGCCCCTCGAACTTGCGGAGTGGGAGTAGGGTCCTCCCCCCGATATCATTTTCTTTAATAGAACTTCTGTCATTGAGTAGTTTTAGCGACTTTGACACGGACTGTGAGGTCATTTAAATTGCCCGAAAGTATACGGGTTTTCTATTTCCTAAAGCACGAATTCCTTACCCAACACACCACCCTTTCGACTTCACTTTTATTGCATTTTTCAACTCTTGAGTTATACGACCGGGTGTAAAGAAGTATGCCTAGGAACGCCCCTTAAAGGTTAAGAAATATGTCAAAGTAGCTATTGCCAAAAAAAGGTTAAAATGAAATATTTCCACGACGAGGACTGTTTAATTCTAATTTGAATGTTAAATCAAAGGGAGATAAATACTACAAAGAATGTATTTATGTAAAATGAATCATCTTTATTTGGAACCTATTTCTTAAACCTTGTCATGTTGACAACAAAGAAGCACATTATGTTTTAATATAAACAATTAATAAGTTGACCTTTTGTCTTCATTACATAATTTCACGAAGGCAAAGTAATTGTATTCATAAACGTAATATTTATATAACCGCAATGGCAGGTACTAAGAGTGTGTTTATAGCGATGATACTTTGTAAATTCTGTATTTTTCAATTTGATAAAAAAAGTGAGTTGATTGTAGTATTAAGCATATATTGCGGCTATCTGGATTATATCTTGTACAAAATACAGTTGTTTATCGTCAAAACATGTATCCAAACTTGCTATTGTCGCCCGGCGATATTTGATTTAGACCTGACCAGTGAAACAACCATACTGATTTAACATATATAATCTCAGTTATATCGGTAAACATTCGGAAATTTCTGGCATCATCGATTAAACGCGAATTAAGCGGTTAAATTTAAACTTATGTTTATACGACCGAACTTGTTATATGTCTGCATAGCTTCGTGATTTTATCTATGAATACGAATCCTGCCACAGGAAATACCATTTGATTGTTAATTTCCCTAGCAACACTATTTTTCGCACAGTGCTCCATAAACTGCTTTTCATACTCCAAACAAAATATGGAAACAAATTGTTGCCAATATAAACATGTATCTATCGACCGTTCTAACATTGAAGGATGGAGCAAATTGGCCGATTATATACAACAGGATTGAACATTTTACGATAATTCCCGTCAGCGGAGTAGCTAATTTGCATATTACAAATTACTGATACGCATATTTAGAGATTAAAACACGTTTTATTCATGTTTAAGATCGGCCTTTATAAATGCATCGAAGGCCATGATAATTCCCGAACATGTTTGTCATTTATAAACAATTGGTTTCTTTCTGTATAAAAGAAATATCTTTAATTAAAATGGTAAATCTAACTTGACATATTACATTTAGTTTTCACAAGTATTTCAGTATTTTGCACTGCAATATAAACATTTACACAACAGGAGACATAGCATTCAATGGACACATCGTCCCACTGGCATAAGCAAACTTGATATACAGAACTTCCAAGAGTGAAATGCTTACATACTTTTCGTAACAACAGAGTCACGGCCCCATTGACAAATTCACCACCGCATTCCATTGATGTAGAACAGGGCCCGGTTTCTCGAAAATACTTAAGGCTGCTATTTTACTTAAACTCAAATAGTGTGCTCAATTTAAGTATAAAATTGAGCACACTATCGAGTTTAAGTAAAATAAGAGACTTAAGTATTTTTTTGAAACCGGGGCCTGACCATTACGTATACTTTGATGATCAATGGTATAATGATGTAATGCAGTGGTGAATTTGTAGAGTACATGGTCCAGTGGTATAGCATCGGACCAAGGATCGTGGGTTTGATCCTCCGCCACATCTTTGTGTGGTGTCCTTGAGCTAGACACTTTATCCACATATGCTTAGTACTGGTTCTACCCATGAATACTTCGAGCGTGATAACGTGCTTCACAATCGAAGAAAAATCAATACGTTTAAATGAAACAATCCATGGCACAGTAACCTTTTCGGTTCACACTTATACCTCAAACAATCACTTTATACATTCAATGCCCTTTTTACGTTCAAGGATCAAACGCTTTTTGACAGGGGCATTTTGTTTGGTCTTTTCACCATGGTCTAACTCGGAAATTGTTTAAAGAAATTATCAACACAGTCTTTTTATACATTATAGTTTTACTTTAGGTAAATACTGATGTTGGGCGCAAAGACACTAACCCTAGTCAGTAATTTTGCAATATTAACATTTTTTTAAGGATTTGTAATCAGTAGTTTTGGAATTTTAACAAATTTTACAATATTTATAATGTTTGGTAAAATGTCCCTAGTACCTTTAGAAAAACATTAGAAAACTAACAAAAGAGTAACTGATTTTTATAATTAATGCACTGAATTAACAATGATATTTTTTAATTTTTGAATATGTTATAATAATATCTAATTTGGTCATCATTTGACTAAATTGTTGGTCCAAAAACTGCGTATGTATATAAGGAATCAAATAACAAATTACAAATTTGGAAATAGCTTATATTTCTAAATGATTTAAAACTCGCAAAATTATACATGAATAATAATAATAAATACATGATGACATTTTTCATTGGTTGTTGAGTGTTATAGCGCATCTTTGCATTTAAAAAAACAACTAACATAACATAAAGTGATGGTAATTAAGCATGTGTATCAAGTCTTAGTTATTAAGCATTACAAGATAATCAGAAAGAAATGCTAACGATACATATAATTGCCAAATCTAATGAACAAGTACAACTGCAAATGAAAAGATTAGACGACAGCCTGACATGATGACATGTAACCTTTGCCACCACATGTCTTATAATTAGAGAACCAATTATTTATCAAAATTATAAGGTACAATTATTTACTTAAGCATTTTTGTTTCATTTTTTTTCCTTCTCTCTACCAAGTATTACATTTGACAAAGTCAGTACACTTCACGCAGATATAAAAATAATTAGGAAAGTTCATTCAGTAGTTCGTTTATTCAGCAATTATTGTCATTTTTTTCATTGGCGTAAATTAATAATGATAAGTATTAAAAACAATGATAATGACAGTGTGATTTCTGTATGTAAATTATCACGTGACTGGGCGTGACTGTTAAGCCCCGTATATGACGAGAGTCGTTTGAAATTAAACAATAACATCGTCATGCTGCAAACACACGGTGGCTTTGGTATTTTTTCAATATTTTGTATCGCAGTATATTCTTTCAGATATTTTTTTTATTTGAACCAATCAAATTGTCCTGTGCGTTAGAAATCCTCTTCTAGTTATCACTTACGAACCATTGTCCCAAACAAAAGAAACTCCCTCATCATTATTTTCGAGCCATTCCAATTGTCCCATACATAAAAAAAGCCTGTCTAATCGTCAATTTCGAATCATTCCAATTTTCGTATGCATACGAAATGGTCCTCATATCATAAGACCAATTCCCATTTCAAAAATTTCTTTAATATTTAATGTATACTTAGAAACTCCAACCGAAAATCGAAAGGGAATATCTTGGTTCGTTGTCTATATTAGTATAGTATTCTTATATATCATTATATATAAACTTAAAATTGAAAAAAAAAAAACACACGAAAACAATAGTGTCTCGTTAGAATGATTCATGAATAAATTAACAATGCAATTGCCTCAGTAGAGATATGTAATATTTCCTCTATATTCTTAATTAGAAAAAATGACACCAGACAATTCCCAGTAGCTTTATATATTCAAAATATGCATGTTTTCGAGTTTATTGATGCACAAAACAATGTTTGTGGTTAATAAATGATGACGATAAACCTCGAAGGAAGGATTAATATTGTTTTAATAAAGCTGCAAGGAGTATAGATACTACCGCCTTTGTGTCTAAGTTTAATATATTGAGATACATTAAAGAGATTATATTGGCATATTACCGTCAATTCCCTGTTCTAATTACACAAGCCCAGCTATAACTTAGAGATATACGCGTCTAAAGTGTATAACTGCAAAACCTCTTTATTACAAACATCGGGTTTCTGAAGCCACGTTTTTGTTTTTGTTTACATTTGCCATTTTCAACAAACCGCTTTCGGGTTTCCGATCAATCATCGGATAGCATCGTGAAGACTCGTTCCCGATCTCGTTTTCGAGACTTTGGTTCGGGAAGTTTACGGAGTTCAATCTAAACATTGCGCAATATTTTATTGCGGGACGTATTAAAGTTTTGACCAATATTCAATTACTGTTAATTTGATAACTTTCAAGTAAATAAAGGTTATACGTCAATATATAAGCATTATTGTGTGCATGCTGCATACAGGAAAAGTCTGGACTAACAGCGTGTTTATGTTACGTGCCAATATAATCCCTTTAATTATATATCAGTTTATAAATGTGATGTTAATTTTGTTATAATAGGATTTTTTTTTATTTAATTGTATATAATATCAGGATAATAATGGCAGTCGGTAGGCGCTGACGCCGCAGGGACCGTGGGTTCTAATCCTGAAGATGAAAGAAAAATATTTCCGAACTTGATTGTCCGTGGTCAGGTGAATTAGACATATGTTACTCCTCTTTATTGAGTCATATAAAGTGGGAATATTACAAACAATAGAATCTACATATCAGGATAGTTTGTAACATTTGAAACTGGAGAGAGAGAATTATTTGTAAAAAACAGACATTAATGTACAGACCAGACTACGACAATATCAACCAAGGACACAAAACCGTGACATCAGTCAACTCAATATAATTGATTTCAGCCTTGCATACAATGGTTTTACATGTAACTGTTAGGACAAATTACACACATAACTGATAGCTTTATGTGAGTAGGATCCAGTTAAGGATTCATGACTACTGACATGCTATATAAAGGAACACACATAGAAACCGGTTGGATTATGGAAATTCCGTGAAATCATAGTAATAGTAATAATGGTATTATTTCGTAAAGGAAGATAATAGTTTCTCAATAACAGAATTTTCAACTTGGATCTTTATTAGATGCAACTTCACAATGTAGAATATATATATTATATGGAGATAATTATTTGTGGACAACCAGACATAAAGTATATGATGTAGAGCGCGAGTTTCAGTGGTAGAGCACCGAACCCATGATCGGAGGGTCGTTGGTTCGATTCCTCCATCACGGCAATGTGTGGTGTCCTTGCGCAAGACACTTTTCCGCATATGCTTAGTACTGGTTCTAACCAGGAAGACTTCGAGCGTGATTTGCCTAAGTTGCAAGAACTTAATTCACAATCGAAGTAAAATAAATAAGTTCAAACTACATGAAGTATATATACACATAGGGATAAACAACCGGACATAAATTTAAAGACCCGATTACAGGCGAGAGCGCCTAGCGACAATGTAAACCAAGTACACAATACTGTAGACTCGACCACCGTAATACAATACAATGTATAAATAACGGAAATACTTGAAAAGTAACCAAATTTACAAAAAATAATCAGTTTTTTTTTAAAATTTCAGTCACCAAATATATAGTTGCCCGTTTAATTCATCCTCGTAATTGGTCTATATGGTACGGGATGGACCATCGCCTAGCAGACTGTACAACTAGTTAGCATGCATGTTATATATATATTTTAAAATGTGAAAGATAGAAAGTAAGAACAATGAACAATGCACATGTTTATTACCAACTGCTTTTTTCTCCATACCATCTTACTATAATTGATAATGATGTTATGATATGTGTATCATGTAAACATATTCACTGGCCTATATTTGGCTTAAAATAAATCAAATTAAGAATGATATATAATTGGGGATTTTGTTTTATGAATTTACAATTTTACAGAATATTTTCACCAATATGGTTAATTTAAGCACTGTTATAGTTCTTAACTGAACACAAGGTTAAATGTAAAGAAGAAAAAATATACCTTCAAATGAATTATAATCGATTTAAGCAAAATATTCAATACCATGTACATTTTCATAGCTAAGAGTAAAAACATTATATTTCAGTAACCCATTCTATGAACATTACATGGACTTTAATGATATGTAAACAAGAGATTTATATATAAAATTATAAAAAATAAAAATATCGAAGCTGAAAAAATAAACAAAGAAGAAAAAGAAAAAAAAAAGGAACAAGAAGCAGTAACAAATGGAATGGTGGTTATATGTTAAAATTGCATTTATTTATGTACGGTTTAGAATATGATTTTATGCTACAAATGTTTTATTTAGTCTGTGTTAAGAAAAAAGACAGAGACGTAGCTAGAAAGGAATTCCTATTGAGGAAAACCGTTTGTTAGGGGTCAGGGCAATGCACGCGGCTTACCAGGAAGGGAAAAGTACCGAAGGGGTCTCCCTTCCTGCGATAAGGGGTGTGGGAGTTGGGTCTCACCTAGGAAATTTAGTTTTTTTTAAATAAAAGAAAAAAGTTGTTATTTATTTATTGTTTCGTATGATATGTGCAAGCTACGATGATTCTTTTCTTGCTACCCCCTGTCGAACATTCTTTTTTTGTAATACATTGTTTTATTCCATATTCTTTGCACATACATGTATGTATTATATTTTTAACAGCACAGAATAAATACACAGTATTTTTTTAAATGCATACAATACATCATGACATTCACAATTTTACTCTTGATAGTAATAAAAAGCCTGAAAACGAATTATTTTAACAAATACAGATTTGTAGTATTGTCCTTGTTTTCTATTCCAAGCCTCAAATATTGTTCTTTTGTCAATGTAAGGTGTGCGTAGTGTTGTCAACTGCGGGATGAAATAATTTAAATGATTTTTTTTAAATAAAAGAAAAAAAACGAGAGACAAAGGATTGATTGATTGAATATTAAGCGTCAGTTTTATGCCGTCGAGGGCTAACTGACCACTGTTTCCTGGGACCCGGAAAGGTTAACCACTACTCGAGCACACCCCATCTCCGCAAGTAACTGATAACTTTCCCACTTGAATAATCGGTGAGAAACGAATGATAATGAGACACAATGTCGTATACGACGGGGACTGTTTTCGGGCGGGGATTCGAACTCACGACCCCTGGATTGATAGCCAGACGCATTGCCGACTGAGCTTATCGGGCCCGGCTGATATGGAAAGAAGAAAACAATTATTCATAGAGAAGATGAGATACAGAAGGAAGAAGCGAAATGTTGTATATATCCTGGCCTCACCCCCGGACTTCATTCTTATAAAGCAGATTAGTCTCGTCTTTCTGTTCATTTTCCGTTCCGTTATGTAGAAAGCCAGTGGAACATGATGAATGTGCTGTGACAATAGCTGGATATTGTTGTGGAGGTACCCAATAAAATGCCAAAATGTCAACAATAGTCACTTATTTTTGAAGTTGAGTAGAATGAATTATAATATATAAATAAAGCAGATGTGTCATTAAATGGAAACATAACTGGCACTTGGACTAGTTTTTATGACGGTTATGTCTTATCATACCAGAGTTAGCTCTTTTAAGAGTACGAAGATGCCAACTTGATATAGCTGTTACATGTTTTCTGAAAACATATTTTGTATTTATTTTTTCCCTTTTCCTTTAAAGCCAAGAACATGATATACCACTTAACAAGGATGCGTAAATATCATTTAAAATATTAACGAAACAATTTAAAGTTGCTTGAATAATATTAAATGCATTTAAAGAGACTTCCATTCGCTTTCTGAATGTGTCTGTGTGTTCCTTTAGCTAGTAGATCAGAGTCTCATATTTCAGACAACGGTTTAAGAAACAATTTTAGTAATACATCATTTATATAACCCTGATATCAGGAGATCTACTTTTCCAGTGATATATACAACAACTTTTAAAAATCAGACCAGTTAATAATATCTGACTTAAAGAATCCCAAGAAAGCACCAGATTTAACTAGACTAGTGAAATAGTTCGATTTAGTTTATTCATTCTGAATATGCAACTTTCCTCGATTCCTCGTCTGGTATCGGATTTAGTGGTTTGATTTCAAGGAACTAGCAGAAATGGCTATCACCAATTAATCAGAGTAAGGATTAAACATATTTTGAAAAGTTAATTTGCCCATATTTGTTTGGAGTTAATTTTGCTAAGAAGAAAGAAAGAGATACGTTTTTAATAGGAGTAAAAAAAAACGAAAAAGAAATATACTTTTAAACGACTTTATACCGCATATTTAGATCCAATTTAAAATAACGTAGTGTTAATAAACTATTAAATATAAGAATGGAATAATAACAATAAAAACAGCATCTACACATTACTATAAGTCAGCACCAGCATTGACACAGTCAATAAGAAACAGCGACAATCACAACATTTCAAAGTTCAATTGTAATAGTAACACAAACTAGTTAAGAACATTTTTTTTAATGGGGATTAACGCCATTTTCAACACATTTCAAGTTTTAAATTCAAATCCAGTTTTATTGGTGGAGGGAGACTGATTCAGAATGAGTAGAACCGCTGTCTTTCCGCAAGTAACTGGAATCTTTCTTACATAAAGTTTTTGGAGCGAGCGGGACTCGAACCTATGACCTTAGGTGAGAGGTAAGTGATCTTGAGACGGCGCCTTAGACCACTCGGCCACGGAGGACCCTTACAAGAACAATACATAGATGCACAAGAAGTGACAATATGGGTAGGGGGTGGGGGCACTTCTTTAGAAGGATCAGTAGCAAAACAGCCTCTTGAGAGATCGATTAAGAGTTATGTCCCTTTAGTAAAAACATCCAAAACCCTTTTGTGTGTAAAGAGTTGTAAAGATCACCTTTTTAACGCCTCGCTTCGTACGTAACAAATAATTTAAAAAGGAATAATGATAAAATATAAAAAATAAATTTCATACAAAAATAAAGACCCTTTAAAAATATAATGAATCAGTTCGGAACGAAAAAGAAAAGAACCGTATAACCCTGGCAAATCGATTTATAACATGGAAATCAATTATTGTAAATTTGACATCAGTTATAGATACATGTAGTACCAGTATTTGGGTTATACTTTCAAGCATAATAAAACATTTAGTAGTTGTTTTTAAATGCAAGAGCTTAAGGGTCTCTATAGATACTGGGTATACATAGATACTGGGTATACATAGATACTGGGTATACATAGATACTTGGTATACATAGATACTGGGTATACATATATACTGGGTATACATAGATACTTGGTATACATAGATACTCTGTGTACATAGATACTAGGTATACATATATACTTGGTATACATAGATACCGGGTATACATAGATACCGGGTATACATAGATACCGGGTATACATAGATATCGGGTATACATAGATACCGGATATACATAGATACCGGGTATACATAGATACTTGGTATACATAGATACCGGGTATACATAGATACTGGGTATACATAGATACTGAGTATACATAGAAACTTGGTATACATAGATACTGGGTATACATATATACTGGGTATACATAGATACTTGGTATACATAGATACTCTGTGTACATAGATACTGGGTATACATAGATACTGCGTATATATAGATACTTGGTATACATTGATACTCTATGTACATAGATTCTGGATATACATATATACTGGGTATACATAGATACTGGGTGTACATAGATAATGGTTGTACATATATACCGGGTATACATAGATACTGGGTGTACATAGATACTTGGTATACATAAATACTCTGTGTACATAGATACTGGGTATACATAGATACTTGGTGTACATAGATATTGGGTATACATAGATACTGGGTGTACATAGATACTTGGTATACATAGATACTGGGTGTACATATATACTGGGTGTACAAAGATACTGGATGTATTGGGTGCACATATATACTGGGTGTACATAGATACTTGATGTACATAGATACTGGGTTTACATAGATACCGGGTAACATAGACACCGGGTAAACATAGATATCGGGTATACTTAGATACCGGGTAGCATAGATACCGGGTATACATATATACTGGGTATACATAGATACCGGGTGTACAAAGATACCGGGTGTACTTAGATACCGGGTAGCTATAGATACCGAGGCGAACATATATACCGGGTGAACATAGATACTAGGTGTACATAGATACCGGGTATACATAGATACCGGGTGAACATAGATACTAGATGTACATAGATTCCGGCTGTAACATAGATACTGGGTGTACATATATTCTGGTTGTACATATATACCGGATGTACACAGATATCGGGTGTACAAAGATACCGGTTGTACACAGATACCAGGTAAACATAGATAATGGATATACATAAATACTGAGTATACATAGATACTGGGTGTACATAGATACTGGGTGTTCATAAATACTGGGTGTACATTGATACTGGATGTACATAGATACTGGGTGTACATAAGATACTGGGTGTATATAGATACCGGGTAGCATAGATACCGGCTATACATTGATACCGGGTATACATAGATACTGGGTATGGTATACATAGATACCGGGTATACGCAGATACCGGGTAAACAAAGATACCGGGTATGGTATACATAGATACCGGGTATATACAGTGCCGGGTAAACATAGATACAGGGTATAGTATATATAGATACCGGGTATACATAGATACCGGGTATTGTATACACAGATACCGGGATATACACTGATACCGGGTATACATAGATACCGGGTAAACACAGATATCGGGTATACACACAGATACCGGGTAAACATAGATACCGGGTATACACTGATAGCGGGTATACATAGATACCAGGTATGGTATACACTGATACCGAGTATACATAGATACCGGATATACACAGATACCGGGTATACACAGACACCGGGTATACACTGATACCGGGTATACACAGATACCGGGTACACACTTATACCGGGTATACATAGATACAGGGATATTGTATATATAGATACCGGGTATACATAGATACCGGGTATACACTGATACCGGGTATACATAGATACCGGGTATGGTATACATAGATACCGGGTATGCTATATATAGATACCGTGTATACACTGATACCGGGTATACATAGATACCGGTATACACTTATACAGGGTATGGTATACACATATACCGGGTAAGACAGATACCGGGTATACACAGATATCGGGTATGCACTGATACCGGGTAAACATAGATGCCGGGTAAACACAGATACCGGGTATACACTGATACTGGGTATACATAGATGCTGGGTAAACATAGATTCTGGGTACGCATAGATAATGGATATATTATTTTTATCTTTTAATCATATTAGTATATGATTACATAGAAATTTATTAAAATCGATGTGTGTTTCTTCAACAAACACCAAATGACAAAAACGTGCCTTATATTTGTAATCTACGTTTACTAAATTGTGAAGAGAAATGACAAAATGTGAATAAACTAGTGCTGCTGAAATCGATATTAAAATACAAGTTTGTTGAAGAAACATGATTTTTAACCAATTAATTATCCGTGAAAATTTGATTTACCATTCAGATTTCACTGTAGGATATTATCCGTTTATCATATTCCATTTTAATTTCACGATAATGTTGATATGTTCGATATAGTAGAACCGAATGTAAAACTTATTGTTTGTGTGTGCGTGTGTGTGTTGTAATTTTGTAACTTATCTGCGCACATATATATACATAACATTTGTTTGTCTTTTTTTTTCAGTACGTGTTCTTATTGTTTTTGTCAAAAAATTGATTACCGAGTCTTTTAAGCTCTGTTAGATTTTCACCCAATTTTAAAAAAAAATAGTAGTAGTGGGGAAGGTTATTTATTGTTAGGAATGCAGCCTTATTACAGGAATACAAAGGCTAGGAAAAAACGTTTTCACACCTCTGTTGAAACACAGCAAAAGTATATAATTATGATTGAAGAGGGGGAACAACTGTTAATAAATTTATATATAATGCTTCTATAAAACATAAATTAGTGTCCTTCGTGGCCTCAAAGTGGCCTCTAAAGACCACCTAACCGTCACCGCTAAGGTCGTAGATTCGAGTCCCACTCGTCCCAAAAAACTTGAGATAGTTTGCCAGTTACTTGCAGAAAGACGGTGGATCTACTCAGATTCATTCTCGGGCCTTCCTCAACCATAAAAATATATTAACCATATATTAAATGAAATGTGTTGAAAATAGCGTTAAACCACATAGAAAATAATAATAATAATGAACAACAATAGTTCTATGCTTTTGGGTCAATCTTAATTTTCTTAGATAAATACCTTTGACCATTGACGACTAAAATTATCGATAGTTATATAGTGTTATCCCGAAACCTATACCACAGGGTCGAACAAGAAAACAAACATATCGGCAACTTTTATGTGCCACTAAAATAGATTTACTTTCGTGCTTACTCACAAAATGACAGAACACACTATCTCACAATTATCAATTCTCCACTAAAGGCGATCATACCGAATAACCTGGCAAAGCGTTTGATAACATCTCAGCCATATATACCTAATTCTATTGTAACTTTATTACGGTTTTATCACACATTTTAATGTATCAAAACTGATGCCTGATACCTTACTAGTGTTTTGAATCATAAATAACAATTTTGATATCAAACTCGGGAGCAAAAATGTATCTATTCGTTACTCTACAATAACCCGTGTCAGTTGCAAGTCCTAAATCATATGGAAATTGATGTATAAATGGACCACACAATTTCTTACTGAATATATCTCGAAGTTTTGACAGTTTTTAGCGCTGATTTTACGACTTGACTTTTAAAATATGAGCAAGGTATATCCACACAATGAAAGTCCGTGGGTACATTTTTTATGACCAATTTTAATAATTACCGGAATTGAATCTGATGTGTAAAGTGTTCGGGGTATTTTACCAAGATGACTCGGACTATCTTCACGTTAACCCTGTCACATTTAACACAAAGTTAGTTATATTGTTTTACATATATGACTCGACTATCTTCACGTTAACCCTGTTACATTTAACACAAAGTTAGTTATATTGTTTTACCAAGATGACTCGGACTATCTTCACGTTAACCTGTCACATTTAACACAAAGTTAGTTATATTGTTTACACAGATGACTCGGACTATCTTCACGTTAACCCTGTCACATGTTACACAAAATTAGTTATATTGTTTTACCAAGATGACTTGACTATCTTCACGTTAAACCTGTCACATTTAACACAAAATTAGTTATATTGTTTTACCACGATGACTCGGACTATCTCTACGTTAACTCTGTCACATTTAACACAATGTTAGTTATATTGTTTGACATAGATGACTCGGACTATCTTTACGTTAACCTTGTCACATTTAACACAAAGTTAGTTATATTGTTTTACCTAAATGACTCGGACTATCATTTCGTTAACCCTGTCACATTTAACACAATGATAGTTATATTGTTTTACCAAGATGACTCGGACTATCTTCACGTTAACCCGGTCACATTTAACACAAAGTTAGTTATATTGTTGTACCTAAATGACTCGGACTATCATTTCGTTAACCCTGTCACATTTAACACAATGATAGTTATATTGTTTTACCAAGATGACTTGGGCTATCTTCACGTTAACCCTGTCACATTTAACACAAAGTTAGTTATATTGTTTCACCAAGATGATTCGGACTATCTCTACGTTAACTCTGTCACATTTAACACAAAGTTAGTTATATTGTTTTATCAAGATGACTTGGACTATCTTCACGTTAACCCTGTCACATTTAACACAATGTTAGTTATATTGTTTGACATAGTTGACTTGGACTATCATTTTGTTAACCCTAACACAATGTTAATGATATTGTTTTACCTAAATGACTGTAACTATCTTTACGTTAACACGGTCACATTTAACAGAAAGTTAGTTATATTGTTTTTCCACGTCTGATATGCTGTTGTCTGATATATTTATATGCACTTTATTTATAATTCTATATCATTATACATACTATTTTCATTTTACATTTGTAAAATCAGAGAGAGAGAGAGAGAGAGAGAGAGAGAGAGAGAGAGAGAGAGAGATCTGTAATAATAATACTGGTAAGATTTATGTAAAGTTTGTATTGAAGCAAACCATATTATAGTATAAAATAATTAATTCAAATTACACATTAACATAAATTTAAAACACATCTACTTACTTTGTAGAATACATATCAGTGTTGAAACGAGTATTTTGGCAACCAAAGAAATTCAAGAAGGTGTAACGTGTTAATTAAACTAGAAAACGAAAACGAATAAGTTTAGTTATATCAAATGTATTCGTTGTTACAGTATTGAATTGTCGGAAAGTTAATGTTCGAATTTTTTTATTGATGTTTTATATTCCTTGCTTCATTTTACGCTATTTCCTGAGTGTTTGTTTCTATCAACATCGTTAACTCATTCCTTATTCAAACGTACGAAGGAAGACTTATGGCTGGATATAAGCGTTAGAAGTACGATGTTTGTTAAATTCTAAGAAAGAAAACAATTTATATGTGTGTATTTATTTTGAAGATCAGGTTTCTTATTAATATCTCTTTCTATTTATTTTCTTCTGGTGATATTATTATTCTCTTTCTAGATATTTTCTTCCGTTGATATTTAAATTTTCTTTTTAGATATTTTCTTCTGGTGACTTCACTAAATGTAAAATGATGGTGTAAATACTGCTTTCGAATGAATGTGCGACAAGGAAGTAATTGAATATTTCAAACAACTTTCAACAAAATTAGGAAGAAGTAGCGTTAAAAGATACCTTACTAAAATGAGGAAAAACAAACTTAAGACTTGAAGTCATATTTGAAGTATTCATTGTCATCTTTTCGGATTGCATACATATATAAAAAGGGATACATTGACTATGATCTACAATATACACATAATGTAAGTATAAAATAGAAATGTATAACATAAAATAATATATAAATATATTTTATTTTGATTACCAGATTTTTCAAATGCGCTGAATCCCACTTCAACTTTATTTTAAAAAAAATACGTAACAATAAAACAATCGTTATTGGGAAATAAATGATTTAGGAAAACCTCAACAACATTGTGACTGATCCACGGCAGATCAACGGTGAAGGTATCTTTGTATACCTAATTATGGGAGATGGATAGACGCTGTTATCTGTCATCTGCCAATGCTCTTCGTATGTCTCGTTTGTCAGCCACGTTGTCTCGAGTCATTACTTGAAAGTCACTTAGGCATTGAGAAAAGCTAATTGACTAAAATTATCATTAATTGAAAATTATTGTTGAACTTACTGAAACGTACTTTTTTCTGTGCTAACCGTCTTACTTTGGATCTGATATCATGATTAATTATTTTCCTATACACGTCTATTTTGTCTATTTTAAATAATGTAAGTTTCAATTTAAATTGGTTTGACCTTTTATTACGCTAGTGCTTGCTCCCATAAAATATAATAATGGGAATTGAAGATCAGTTTTAGTTAAAAAAACGCCCCACTGTTGTTTTTTTGTCTTTTGTCTTGTTTTATAAACGTGCGTATGCTTGCATATATAAAAGTTTTAACGAAATCAGATATTTGTTAAATAGTCTGGTTTGGCAGCATCTATCTGCTTCTCTCCTTTAATGATGTGACTGGGACGAGCGAGGTTAGGATGCACCCGTAAACAAGGTTTTATCTCCAAAGTGGTGGGTTTTACTATTGACCGCTCTGGCAGCACTATTCGCCTATTCTTCAGTATGCATGAATTGCATTTACTCTGTTTCACTGTTCGGATGGCTGTGTTTGAATGCAATACAGTGCTCTGTTAGACACATACTTTTTATTTTATAATCTATTATAAGTTAGCACATCTGCTAATATATAATGAATGAATGGTGTTTTACGGCACGTCGACACATAAATAGGTCATTTTGTGCGCGCAAAGATTGATGAATGTGATTATGACAATAATAAAGTAAATGAATATGGTTAAAACATTATTAAAACTATTTACAAATAAATAAATGGTTCACAATTAAATCAATAGAATTAATGATATAATAATTGGTACTAAAAATCATTTAAAACGACAGCGTGCCATATATAAAATATATATTTATAAATTGCACAGTCAAAAGAGACATTAGAGCATAATTTGCCCTAGTTACATATTCCAATAGCTGCACCGACCATATTTGTATAGTTAATGTATGGCTTAAATATTCTCACTGTACAAAGTAACTGATCAGAAGTAGTAGTGGGGAAGGTATCACCTGTGATATGTATTGTTTTATCTGTCAAACGAAAATTATAACAAAAGTATAACCAAGGCAATACAATTGTATTAATTGACTTAATTAAGAAAGAATATTTTTATCACATTGCAATTTTATTATTCTTATTCGGGGAAGTCCTTAAATCCGTAATAGGAACATTGCCTTTATGGTAATATACCTTATGAGGATAGAAGACAATTATCCAATAAAACACAAAAACTATATTTAAGCACAATAACATTCTTCGTATTCTTATCTTTATATTTCTATCTAAACCTGTATATATTTTATATTTGTGTGTTGATATATCGTGAAATACAACTTGATTTTTTCCATTAGCTCAAGCCACCTATTTCAAATTTAATGTGTAGATGAAAGCAAAGGTTGCATATAATTGCTGAGAAAGAATTGTAGAAGTTGGCAAAACATACCAATACTGATTCTTCACACTACTGATGTGTTGTCAGATCTTTGCATAATGAGGTTCCTCCGTGTCTCAAGATCACTTACCTCTCACCGCTATGGTTCGAGTCCCGCTCGCTCCAAGAACTTTATGTGAGAAAGTTTTCCAGTTACTTAGCAGAAGGACGATGGTTCTACTCAGTCTGACTCAATCTGAGGTCTTCCTCCACCAGTATAACTGGTTATGCCATATATAACCTGAAATGTGTTGTAAATGGTTTTAAACCCCATTCAAAAAATATAATTTCATGATGAAAAGGAGACTGAAGCCAATATTAACTCTGCGAGAATTTAACAAATGTGCGGCATGGCATAAGCATTTTTTAACAGAAAGAAAAAAACTCGTTGGCTAATAAAATAATAAAGAAACTGTTGTGATTTCTTTTATTCAAGATGGTATGTATAAATTCAATATACACAAACGAATTAATCGGTTAATCAATTATTTAATCGCTAAATCAATAAAATAATAAGTGACAATATTGACTCGATGAAAGTGTCGTTAGGGCTCATAACATTTGTTTGCCCGATGGCAGAACAGGAACTCCGTATAAAACATGAATAGAAAGATGTCACGAATAGGCATGAGATATAGTCCTCTTTGACATATCTAATAACACTATGTGCAAATATTTTAACCCTAAGGTATACTTGTTTTTGCAGCTATCGTGGTTTTATTATTAATAACTACTGGTGCTATTGCATGATTGAGAACAATATTTTGATCAATATATCAATAAATAAAGTAGCAAAACTCAATCAATAAACAAGAAGACCATTCTGTTTTCAAATTATGCAGTTGCGCTTGCGAAAAAAAAGCATTATCTAAAAAATATTCAGTATTTTTTTCTTACCTTAAAATATATTAAATAAACTGCCAATCTCTTATTTTTACTACCAAATTAACCGTTACTCTAAGAGAAATGTGCACACTCAAACTAATTTTCGAATGAAAAAAAAATACACTAATTGAACACACGTATTTACATTTCCTATTTCTTCTTGTTGTATGGTGTTTAGCGTCGCTTTCAACAATTGTTCAGTCATATCGCGACGGTGTATATTTGATTCAGCATTCTAAGCGCTGCTACACTGGAATTTATGTCGTAGACACCTGGTATGATACCCAACATGTCATCATTATACTGACACCGGGCCGAACTAGACTTAGAATTATCCTCTAAATGCTGAGCGCCAAACGAAGAAAATTCTAGTAGCATTTTTGGTCTTTGGTATGTCCCGGCTGAGGATCGAACCCACGATCTTCCGTATGCGAGGCGGACACTCTATATTAATTGGAACTGTTTTGATACTGGCCGAATTCTAAATTGCTTCTTGTATCCATGTAAAACCTATTTTGTAATATTGATTTTCACATTTTATCCTTTCTTCAATGTGACGTCGTCATCCGGTCAATATATTGGTATATGGTAATGCTATGACGACATTCGGTCCATCATACGAAATGTTCCAAGTTTTTATTTCAGTATGCACATAATGGAATCACTCCGTGTTTTCCAAAGGATAGTGTTTTGTCTCGACAACGACATGGTTTTTTTTTCTTACTGTATTATTGAAGCTCTCTCACCGCATTGAGTGGTCGTTTATTATCGACTTATTTCTGAATGAGCACTCATATAAGATCACCTTTATATACAGATAGTGTTTGTATATTTCTTAAAAAGCATTGAATACCGCTTTATATTACCATTTTTCCTCCATCTATTTCAATGAGACGAGAGAGCATCCTGAAACGTCAGCTTGTTCAAGAACTGTTGCGTCTTACAAAAGTTCTTCCATTTTACTTTTATATTTACACGTTATAGTGAAGGTTTGAAAGTAAGAATATATTGTTCATGTATCTGCCCATTTTGTTTCAAAGAAAATAAATCTCGCAATATGCTACAATAAAGGCTACATAAAACTTTATCATATTCAAATGTAAGTTATAGTTTATCTAGATGATAATAAATACTTCTATTCTATATATAAGAAAACTACACCAGTGCAGTGGTTAACTTGCCCGCATTCATCTTTTCTTTATACTTACCTTATCCTTTTATCTATTTTTTCACATGACCATTAGTAATAATTCACTTAAGGATGACTTATGCAATTATTCACTGTGACGCTGTTAAGTGTTTATTGGTAAATTTACACATGACCACGTTCGGCGCATCCTCGGATCACGATCTTCTGCGTGCATCTTACTCCGCATTGGCTTGTATTTTTAATGGCCCAACCTCCTGTTGAAAATAAAATGATTTATGCAAGAATTTCATAAGTCGGTTGAAAATAAATACATCATTGATTTAACGATTTACTTCGCTTTCTCGGACGATGGAACATTGGAGTATTTATAGATTTTACAAACACGTAAAACAGATAAGAAAACTGGAAAAAATGCTTTGTGAATAAATTAAATGAAGGCGAGGTACGTACGGTAAGCGACTCGTTTAATATCTGAGGTTCATGCAAGGATTGACGGTCAACGTAATGAAACTAAAAAGGTCATAGATCTTACCTTTTGACAGTTGTATCTCGTGTAAGGGTTTAAAATGCCACTTTGGGTGTTGGACCGTTTCTTTATATGAATTGTAGTGTCCATACGCGATGAAATCTGTATTTTTTATATTTTTAAAGTGTAAAGGAGCAGCGTAAGCCTTAGACATCATTATTGTTCTTAAGCCTAGCCTCGTTTCCGTAAAGAGTGGCGTCGGGATATATTTACGGGTAAAACATATACACGGATACCGTCACATATATAAACGCTGGTTCTTTTCTGGATATATTTCGCGATGTTAAAAGACAGATTAATACGCTTGTGATCGATGTTTATTGATGAATAAAATAAAACTGATCTAAGTTGTGTAAAAACAAACACAGCTTCATCAATGTATCTCCAATCTGGAATACCGCTACCTGTCGTTAATGTAAGACAAATGATAGAAATACATCATCTTCGGAGGTTTATGGAAGAGCAGCATTATTTACGAACACATGATCCATGTAAATCTATCCGAAATCTTGCAATGACCGACCAGGAGGAACTGAGACGTCAACAAGCCGAGAAACCGCTTACAGCTTTTAGTATAAGAGATATACTTTCAGAACAAAATGTCGATAAGAAAACTGTAAACAATGAAACGAACACTGATTCAGTAATTAGACAGGTGCAGAACAAACAATTTCCCACCGTCTCCAACATCATCAGCATCGGAAGTGACAGATTCTATAGACTCGAAGGTTATCATGTAAAGCACCGTCTAAAATTCTACACAAATCTTTGACAAATGGAAGAAAAATAGTGCGACCTTGGAGTTCTACACCAAAGCCAATGACAGGAAATTGTGAAAGACTGACGAACACACGAATAAATATGACAAGAGACTATTCTGATAGTTCAAATAGTTCACGCAGAAAGTCTTCTAATTTTGATCCTGACACGGACGAAGAGGAAGAGATAGATGTCGAAGGCTGTGACGATGACGGAAGTGATATATCTATGAGTGGGAACGAGAGGGATATCTCTCCACTAGATGCCCTCGTTGCAATGTCCAGTAAGGCATTTGTAGGTACTTGAAAACTTTGGTAAGCATATTTAAGATTAAACTAATTTTAGTTCTTATTCCGTAGCAATACGAAATGGAGTTGGGGTACAAGTTTTTACTACATTAGATGCAACCCTGCAGCGAAATATCATTATAACAAAATATTTTGACACAAAGTGTTCTTCATTATTTATATACACAAACAAGATATATAAGGATAAGTCTAACAGAAAAATATAAATATAAAATAATCGTGTTTTGAAAATGGTGTACATGAGAATAGTCTAAAATAGATTGACTCACACATATCGAAATTTCAAAACATAACATCGAGCCGATTTAATTTAAATAAGCAATATCATTTTCCATATTTTGCAAAAGCGTCCTTACAGGTTTATATTTAAATGATATAAAACAGTTAATTATTATTTTTAAAAATTATATCACATTTTTGAATTTCTGAAAAATAGTTGTGCACTATAAATGTATAAGAACCGGGTACTATTGCGAAGATAAACATTCATCATTAGGTGTACATTCAATGCAATTTATAGGTTGTTTTTTTTTTATAAAAAAATGGCAATAAATAAAATACAAATTATTTATTTTCAAAATATTTTGAAGTATGTTTTAGTATTAATAGAGAATTATTACTTAATACTTAGAACATGTATAACGAATCATGTATAACGAATCAGTGCATTTCAAGATATTTTGATAACCTTCAATGAAACATTACACTTTGTATATTTTATAGTTGAGCTAATCACATATATTTTATGGTATATTCTTATGTAAAATAAAACATTTAAGGTCATCAGTAATGGGTAATTGTAGTCGCATTCGTTTTCTTAACATGGTAATAGTTTTATTATTCAAGTTTTACTCAAGATAACTGATTTTGAAATAAATTGATATATGTATTAAACATGTATCAAGTATAATGCATAGAGCAAAGCTTTACAACGTACTATGTTATTTAAATACTGATTTTGAACATTGAATACATCTTCCATTCCAACACCATGTGTATACATCGGAAAAATAAAATGGTGCATTCTATGTCAATCAAATAAATTTAAATATGAAACGAACAATACTATCGAATATTCAAAATGAATACGGTAATAACAATAGCAAATATGTTAACTACCCGGAAAACAATACCACAAATTTGGTCTTTAATTCCGATAATAAATATAGTAAGAGAACAAATTGATAATTTAAAACAAAAAACTGTTTACATCAAAAATTTGTTAAACTTATACATAAACCAATTATTAAAATAAACTACATTTCACCTACAAAGGAATAAATGTATATACTATATATTCAATACAAACAATTATAAAAATCAAATTCAAATTGAAACAAACATTTTATACAAAGAAAAATGCAAATATAAACAAATTAAACAATAAACAAATAAAAAACAGGAGCAATATTCTATATACGAATAATAAACAATACATTCGATACGCTTGTCAAATGCATATTTGTTCAGTTATAAACATATATTTGAACTTATTTTGACATTTGGTAACAATTAAAGATTTTGAATTGTTCAAGAAACTAAATTCAATATGGCTGCGTTATCGATTATACACAATGACGAATTACCGAAGACTTCAGACGTGATTCACGTCTAAACAATATACTTCTATTGATTATAAACTTGTTATATGCATGTGGTGTCAAATCTTTATTTGTTACTTTAAAGCTAGACTTTCTATGCAAACTGATTGTTAATTTACAACAGACAATACAATTATAATGATGAATATTACGAACGACAAGAATTACTTATTTTGCATCGTAATTTGTCATTTAAACTTAATTATACAAATAAACAAATGAAATACAAACGTAATATATTTTTATAAATGAATATGTTTGTCATAAACATTCTTATCATCTGAAACAATATCAAGACACTAATGTATAAGAATGCTTATAACACAAATAATTATTTTTTTTATTGTATAACACGGGTATTACTAAGTTTATAGCATTAACTTAATAGTCTTTGCAAAGACAATATGACCGAAAAGTTGATGATTATACATGTGTTTAGTAAAATGTTACTTTTTCTTTGTTTGTTATCTGAAATCGTTTAACATAAAAACGACTATGTAAACTGCCTTGTTGACATATAGCTAAGGCAATTTATTCAATTCAATAAACTGTTATTTAAAAGACAAAAGCAATTGTGCTATAACCAAGAATAAAATAAGGATATATTCATTAATAATTGCATAAATTACAAACACTAGATAAAATTCGTAACTGTATGATTAAGTTTATGCCTTTTATGCACTGTGTTAATTATCATTTGTTTAAATCATTCATATTTTTTCTACTAATCACTTAGTAAATAATATATTTTGTTTCCTTTGTTAAAAGTTTAGTTGTCTTCATGACTTATTTGTGAATCTTTAATTGAGAATTTATTTTGTATAACTCTAAAATCGGAGAGTGACTGACGAGTGCGGGTTGACATACTAATTAATTTAACATAACACCATTTACCATATCTAAGATCCCGGATGACCGTTTGAAGCCGGTGTTAGGTTATTAGTGACCTTATATGTTTATGCATTGCTTACCTGTTGTTTTATGATGTATTTTATCGGATTTTATGATAGTGTTATGTATGCGTGCCTGGAATGCTATATCTGTTGTTGGACGCATATCATATTATTTAGAAAATATAATAAATCAAAACAAAGGGTTATAAATATAAAACAATTAGTTTGACTATTTTATAATTCGATATTATAATGACATAAAGCATAGTCTCTGAAAAAAATATGTTTATATTGTTTGTTTATACCTCACCCAGACAGAAACATTTAGTTTCGTCTACATCTATACACTGTCTCTGATGATGTATTTTAGAATAGTTTACCTTAATGTGTTTAATAACAAAATATTCATACGGCACGTTTATTATCTGAATTAAACACTATGTAAAATTTTGTATTTTTTTATGTTTATATTTTGAACTTTCAACTGAAAAAAAGATTTATTTTTTTTCTACAAATACATACTTGTCTATATACTAAATCTGTTTTCAATTCCATTGTTAAGTCTAACTGCATGTGTATACTCAACAGCCTTTACAGTGTTTGTAAACACTTCGATAACATCTATTGATTCATTTTTGAAATATGTAGACAAGACTTTTTATTTTGTATTATTATTTATATAACCTATAGTTAGTTTATAGGAAACAAATACTTAAAAGAGAATTCAAAATTAATTGAATTGACCAAATATATATGAATATGTATATATATCATGATTAAAAGCATAGAATATTCACTGGCAACCTAATCCGTGTCAGTAGAGTCGTGTCATAAGTGGTCATTTGAAATTAAAAGTGAAAAGTTTGCATCATATATACGTGAAAAGTACCTTTATTTTTAAAACTTGTGTCTCGCTTTTGTGACTTTGAAAGGTCACAGCGCAATTTTGAAGAAAAAAAGACAGAATCACTTAAAACTATTTCTGACCATGACATATACAAGTACGTGTACTATATATGTAATTAAATATAAAATTAAAATATCGCAATATGTTTGAAAAGGGACATAACTGTGGTCAATAACACTAAAGAGATCCTATTTGAGAGTTCTTATGTTTTATCGGTATGATAGAGAAAGTTCAAATACATACAGTATTGTATTTCTATATATGTTATAGTTAAAAAAAAAGCATTTCCTTAATTATGATATTGCATAATAAAATATATAAAGATGAACATACTCACATTGACATAAGTTTGTTGATATCAACAGTGATTCCATGTGAACATTAAGTGAGATTTTAAATTAAAATTATTTTTAACAACATTGCAGTAGATCTATTGTTTATTTCGATTTAATTATTGAAACATTAAACATGATATTTATATATAAAAATATACATATTAACATTTTGTAATCAAGTTTTATCAAAGTAATCATTGTTATTATTACAAATACAGTATAAATTGATCAGTAATTGATTTACTCTTTTTTGTTATTTTAAATATAATGATATAAATATATCGTTACAATATTATTTCTGAATTCTTATCTGTCATTTATATTGTTACTATTTATAAAATGATATATATTATATATATATATATATATATATATATATATATTATTATTATTATTATTATTATTATTATCAGTATTATTATAATTTTCATTGTAAATATATTCAAGTCCACTAATTAACGCTAAGATAAATTGTTCAACAAATCGTATACTAAGTCTTTTTAGGACCATGTTTTCTCCCGCGAGAGTGCAGTTTAATTATAAAATTCTTAACACCCATTTGCAATACACGGGTTTAATTACCGTCCATATTCATGCATGGCCAAATCATTCACCAGATACATAAATCAACCGTTACAGAAGTGCATGTTACATCAGAACAAACATAACATAAAGAGTGTTTTATAAGATCAAACCACTTAACATTATAATGACACCAGCGAGATATACAATCAAACTTGTCTTAAGGAGCGAGTCAAAGTAAGGAGCAATTGTGGCCTTTTAAGACAGTTTGTTACATAATACATGTGAATTTGCACTGTAAGCATAAACATGGAATATAACAAATGTGACTGCTTAAGACAAGATAATGTGGTTGCTTAATAGAAGTGGCTGTTTACACATGTTTGACTGCATGTAATTTAATGCACGCCATATTTCTCTAATAACATTAATATGAAAATTTATTTTTTCCCATTTCAGCCTTCCGTCCATTTTATAATGTAGAAACGTATAAATTATAAGTGATATCCAAGTAGTCTTAAGTGCTGTTCAATATCACTTTTATATCACCTGTTGAGTTGACCTCTTGGCTATAAACTCACATTCTTACTTCCTACACTTTGTCCAGAATTTATGTAAAATCACAAAGTAGAGAGACATCATGAGATTCGGCCTCTTATTTGAAAGTAGTAATGCCGATTTGAGTTAGAAAATTACAGATATTTATATATTGTAACAATGAGTGCATTTATCTTAACTTTAGTTGAGCATGAAACAAAATTGTATAACCTTGCATCCAGGTTGGTCTGAGATAATCTCTGCCCAAATAACGTGCAGAATGAGGGATGTTTTACCCCGAAAAAGTCTTAGATCAATAAATTGGTTACATTTCATAAACACCGTAACCCTAACCATGTGATGTGTTCCATAGTATATATTTGTGATGATGTCTACTGATGTATTTCACGTAAAAAGAATTACAATCGCTCAAACCTTTTGAAGTTGTGCAAGAAGCTTAGTGTTTAAACATATGAAACATTTTGAGAACTGTTTTTAACCACATGCAACAGCAATGGTTGAGACATGAAGGTATGCAGCCGCGGCTTTTTTGTTGTTGGTTATCCCTGCTTGAGTCATGTAATCGCTATGTTAATTATTCTAATCAATCAATTGTGTGTGAATCTAATCGATTGTTTTGTAATTATGTGAATGGAAAATTTACCCATTGATTATAGCATACCTCATTAGCACGGCGCGTGTGCGTTTGTAAAGTTGTATATTTTCACCGTATAAATCAATGAGAAAACGGAGGGTTTGAGATAAATGAAATGTTGTTCATGTATGTTATAAAACATATCAGATTTCAAGTATTAAAATCGGAGACGTAACAATCATATAATTAAGCACAACACTCACATTGAACATTTCTACGACAAGTTTCTATAAAGTAAAAACTACGTTTTTCAATACACCAGGCATTCTATACACCACGGATACTCATATATGATTTGTATCTAAACTAGTAAAAATTAGGGTTTTAATATAAATTTGTCATATTCATGTATCTCTCTCTCTCTCTCTCTCTCTCTCTCTCTCTCCCTCCCTCCCTCCCTCTTCTCTCTCTCTCTCTCTGGAAATCATTATTTGTAAATAACCATGACATAAATATACAGACCATACTACGGCGAGTGCGCCTAGCTACAATGCAAACATAGACACAATATCAATGCCAAACCAATAAAGTTGGTGTCGACCTATGACTTATATACTATGGAATAACATGCAACACATCTGGTCTGGGCGGACAATTTTACATACACAAACTGATAGCTTTATATGAGTTGGATCCAGTTAAGGATTCATGACTACTCACATGCTATATAAAGGACAGATATATATATATAATCTAATATCTATCTTTATTGAGGAATATTTGCCCTCATGCCACTTAACAGTAGATCCTGGCACACAACTGGCTAGGGCCTCTTTGGTTGTTAACCACAGCTATCACGCTTATACCTTTGCAAGCCGTGTCTAACATGATAATACGTGTCATGACCAGATTGCATCTCCATGATCTATAAAATTATTCGCCATTGGCAATTTAACTTTGATATGATAACAAGTTGGTTTTGAAGTGTTGCAATATGTAGAGACTATGCTGCCATGCGACTGACTCACCAATAGTGCTTGATAAAAAACCGCCTTGTCTACGAATAAAAAAGTAGAATCTTGTTTATGAAATATGTTCAAGAGGGGGTGATGACTATGCAACACCCCTCCTGTCCTTGGCACTGGTTCAGTTGACAATATCGGATGAGATCAGTTTCCAAGAACGTATAACTAATAAAAACAATGGACCAAAGCGGCTTTCAGTACATTTTGTTGTTTACTTCGTAGAGGAGTATGTCATAATATTCGTCCTCTTGAAGTAGTTTCATAAACACATTTCCACCGCTATATGTCAATATATCACTCAGTGTGTGATGCTGTTATGTCTGATATTGGTTTAGGGACTTACACATAAGCTTGATGCAAATCAGGACTTATTATATTATTAGTTTTAGATTATTCGTTTATACTTTGAACGTGAATCTGCCAAAGTTCTCCACAGTGCAAAAGCACCAAATAAAAGCTTTCGAGGAAATATGCCTTTAAATCGCTTTTTATGAATGTGTTTACGTATGTGCGTACGTAATCATTCGAATGATCGTTAGTTTTGTATATTCCCTGCTTTCATCAAACAAATCTTCCATGAAGGTATTTATTTATCATATAATTGACGACAGTGCAGCCAGAGTTTTCATAATGCATTTTGAAACACGCGTATTTTATTATTTCATATTACAAAGAAATACAAACACCTTGTGTGGCTTCATATGTTCCATAGAAAATAAAAATCACTGAAACCTGAACAGGGGTAAATAGCACACACGTAAACTTAACATTACGCACTCTCACCCAATAAGCGATCACAAAGCAATTGAGATAGGTGATCTTCAACGTAACGTATCATTATTCATTCAATAAAAAGAGACTTTGATATAACATATGTTATTGACAGTTTGATTTACTCTTACGCTTTAATTGCCACCAAAATCTGTGTTAAATGTTATTTAAAACTGATGGTGAACCAATGACTTGAAGCATGTATAGCTTTTATAAAATACTTAATAGAATTTAGGAAAATTTCTTCATTTTTTGTAACAAAAGAACGAGATCTAAAACCTTTGCATTAAAACAGTTCATTGCCAAATATACGTTAAACAGAGCAACTTGTGACGACATGCAAATGGTATTTTGATATTCATATTAACAAACGTTCAAGATTCAAGTCATATAGGGAAGCTTACTAGGATTTCTTATAAAATATAAAGATACTATTTTATATTGTAAAGAAATGGTTAACTTATTTTTCACTTCTGTAAGATTCCTTCACGGTAATTAAAACGTATATTTGTATATAACTATTAAATTAACTAGATTTTATCTCATGCGTTTTATGATTTTTAGATATTTATCAGTGAATTATTTTAAAAATTTCAGTATATTGATGAATGTCATTGTTACTGTTTTCAGTCATTAAACATTAGCCTGCACGCTCATAAATTCTAGGATGCGCGCGGTGAATAACAAATGATATTGCACTTTAACTAATACATTATATTTGTATATTTATTGAACCATTTATTTATATAAACTCTGAGCTTACTTTGCAGTGAAGCTGACATGAGTTAGTAAACTCTAAACAATACATGGCATTGGTAACAATGCTTGGGAAGTAGTCCGTATAACGTCAAGCGCTGGTGTCACTAGTTCTTTGCTCGAAGGACGGAATCTGGGTGCAGAAGTTAACACATGATGTAAAAGAAATTAAAATTATATTGAATATCATATAAAGGTCACATGACAACTCATATAACATATTTTTATTTTTCTATCAACTTTATCTTTGAGTAAAATATTATTACATGACATTGACATTATTGGGTAATACAACATAATTTATAAAGTGAATAGCATACGTGAATTATCATAAAAGGGACATAATTCTATTTACTGATATAAAAATAAGAAGATAGGTGACAAACAGGTGATGCAGCATTCAAACATATAGCTTCCAAAGTAGTTTAGACATAACCAGTATGTAGATAATAACAAGAACAAAACATGCATTAAGGAGTGACACATATGGACAAATATAAGAATAATATAACTAATTTGTTTAAAATGCATTTCAATATCTCAATATCTTCAATTTCGGTGGATATGATTGAAACAAAATACATATATGTTAGTTTCATTTTAAAAACAACAACATTTTCGCGAATTTTTGTTTTCAAAATTTGCATGACACCAATTGGTTTTACGAAACTTATATTATTATTATAAAATTATTTCTAAAATCTTAAGTTTCAGATAACTAAACTTTAAAACAATCAATATATATTACAGTAATTACAATACCTGCACACATAAAAATGCACAAAATGGGACACACCTTTAGAACAGTCATTATCAAAAGACGCTCTGGACGAGCTATGAATAATGATTTTTCTCGGACATGCAATTTGAATAATTATTCTTGTTTAACATGCAATTCTTATTTTTATTTCAATTGGCTTACTTCCATTTTTGTGTCTTTTTACATCAACGTTCCCAATGATTATTAATCCTCGTCATGTGACTTGTGTGGTCCGACATGAAGCTATAACAGTCGATAAACTAACATTAACTGAACATGAGTGAAATTTTACTAGCTGGGTTCGGAACCTTTATACATTTCATTATGTTCGCTTCTGATCAATTAGAATAATCGAAGGTTTTATTTTTCTGCAGGGAGTGATGGATCACAATTACATTTTAATTACTGATACAAAATTCAGAGAGATCCGTGCAATTGGATTTGAAGTGTAACCATTCGTGCAATGTATAAATGTATTGCTAGATCGCACGTTTGAATTTGATAGTGGCATTACAATTGAGGCAATTGGAGCTGTCATTTACAACTTTGACACCAGTTTCAATTTAATGGCCGTAAAGCCTGATTACAGATAGTTTACTATGGTTTCTACAAGAGTGAATTATCTAACACTAGCTGCAGGAAATTGTTTTTGCCTTACGTGATTGTGTATACTGGTATTAGTTTTTCCAAGTCCGTAAAATATACATACAAAAAGTGTTCCATATCCGGCTATGCCATTTTTCAGTTACGCTTGTTACAATGTATTTATCATCCATAGCTGAGCCCACTATTGTAACATATTTTAAATGTTTGTAATGGATTGTATTCAATGCAGTTTCTGTGCTTATGGTATTGAAGTTGCGTTTCCTGTGAATATTACGTCTTTCGTTGTTAGACGTTCTTGTGCCATTTTCATTAAATATGACTTAATGTGTTTGTTTTTTTGCGTTGGTCTTTTATTCATTTTTAGCATCCGGTTATGAGTTATGTAGTTTTGTATATAACTTATAGAAAGAAAATTAAGAAAATATTTTTTTTATCATTTATTATCTTTCAAATATCTATCATATTCCAAATCAGTATGTTTAATATGAAATTAATAGAAATACGTATTTCAGTTATGTATAAAAAAAACATATGTTAAATCATCGGTGACGTCATAGCCCCTTACATTTATGTATAAGACGTTATCGTATTATATCGTCAGACTTTGCTGATGTTCAAACATAATGCAACTGCTAGAATATTATTTAGTAAGAATTATTTTGTGATCATACATAAATGAATGTAGCACGAACAACAGAACTAACGTGTTAGTGGACGCTATTTGATTGAATGGTTTATTCACAATAAGAATTTACCAGATTTGCCAGATAAATATCGTCTATGGTTATTCAGCTCTCCGGGTTGGGTCCGTTAAATAGCAATGTTGGGAAAACCACATATGAGTACGTTGATTGGTCAGTTGCTCAACTGAAAGTTTGAATGACGTCACAGTTAAGTAAGCGTTTAATTGCTATGCATTGTGGGTACAGGCATAGAATTCCCTGCTTTTTTATTGGGACCGTATTTGTTGTCAGGTTCTGGGATAGACAAATATTGGCCAGACAAATATGACCTATATGTAGACATGCTGCTTTTGATGGAACTCTGATTAATAACATATATAATTGTTAAAATTCTTTTATTTAAAGAACAAAATAAATCGAAATAGATATAAAATTTCGAACGATTGAATTAATGACACAAATATTTTGATATAATTGATAGTAAGATGGAAATATATTAGGCATGGTTTAAAATTACCATTTCCCTACAGAAATCAAATATTTTGTGTATCTCAATATTGTGAGTTTCATAAAGAGTGATTATTGATTTAAAATATTCCGTACCCTTTTCAAAATAATGTTTTTGTAATAAATACTCTAAATATGAAAATTGAGAACCGTTAAAATATATGATAGTTATTTACATTATTTTTATTTTTGTTTCAGTTACATACGTTTTAGCGTTTCTTAAAGAGTTCAATAGTATTTTTATTGAAATTGGTAAAACGAATTTGTTATAAAAAAAACACAATTTAAATTTCACAAAAAACAGTTAATTCCAATGTTTAATTTGAATAAGTTTAATGTGTAAACGACATTAAACGCAAACGACGATTATGTTTAATTGTTTGAAGCGTTATTTGCACTTGTGTTGACGAGGCTTATATACCACTATGTCTGTCATTTGTTGTTTATATCTATTTCTATTGACTTAACGATATCCAAATATCAACCTAATTGTAAATGAGGTATCTGCACAAGCATCAGGTCCCGAGTGTTCAGCCCACTGTTAGTTGGAACTACATTAAGGTGCATTTTTGAATAATGGTATTTTGAGATTTAATATATTCAAGGTAACAGTTAACTGGCAATTGTTACAAAATGTACTCCTACTTTTGTAACCCAATATACTTGATATGAAAATTTTGGATTTTAAAAGATAGCGAACAAAGAGTATTTCACTTAACTGAGCGTTAAGATAATAAAGTTTTATACTTTTAAATCATTGATACAATATACACAAATGTACTATATATTCATTAATACAATATTCTCAAAAAATACTTTATAATCAATAATACAATATACACAAATGTACTTTATAATCATTAATACAATAAACACAAATGTACTTTATAATCATTAATACAATATACACAAACGTACTTTATAATCATTAATACAAAATATACAAAAGTACTTCATAATCGTTAATACAACATACACAAATGTACTTAATAATCATTAATACAATATGCACTAATGTACTTTATAATCATTAATACAATATGCACAGATGTACTTTATAATCATTATAACAATTTACACAAAATACTATATAATCATTAATACAATATACACAAAATACTTTATAATCATTAATACAATATAAACAAATGTGCTTTATAATCATTTATACAATTTACACAAAAATACTTTATAATCATTAATACAATATACACAAAAGTACTTCAAAATCATTTATACAATATACACAAAAGTACTTCATAATCATTAATACAATATGCACTAATGTACTTTATAATCATTAATACAATATACGCAAATGTACTTTATAATCATTATAACAATTTACACAAAATACTATATAATCATTAATACAATATACACAAAATACTTTATAATCATTAATACAATATACACAAATGTGCTTTATAGTCATTTATACAATTTACACAAAAATACTTTATAATCATTAATACAATATACACAAAAGTACTTCAAAATCATTTATACAATATACACGAAAGTACTTCATAATCATTAATACAATATACACAAATGAACTTTATAATCATTAATACAAAATACACAAAATACTTTATAATCATTAATACAATATACACAAATGTACTTTATAATTATTTATACAATTTACACAAAAGTACTTTATTATCATTAATACAATATACACAAATGAACTTTATAATCATTAATACAATATACACAAATGAACTTTATAATCATTAATACAAAATACACAAAATACTTTATAATCATTAATACAATATACACAAATGTACTTTATAATTATTTATACAATATACACAAAAGTACTTCATAATCATTAATACAATATACACAAATGAACTTTATAATCATTAATACAAAATACACAAAATACTTTATAATCATTAATACAATATACACAAATGTACTTTATAATTATTTATACAATTTACACAAAAGTACTTTATAATCATTAATACAATATACACAAATGAACTTTATAATCATTAATACAAAATACACAAAGTACTTTATAATCATTAATACAATATACACAAATGTACTTTATAATTATTTATACAATAAACACAAAAGTACTTCATAATCATTAATACAATATACACAAATGAACTTTATAATCATTAATACAATATGCACTAATGTACTTTATAATCATTAATACAATGTACACAAAAATACTTTATAATCATTAATACAATTTACACAAATGTAGTTTATAATCATTAATACAATATACACCAAAATACTTTATATTCATTAATACAATATACACAAAAATACGTTATATTCATTAATACAATATGCACAAAAAAACGTTATATTCATAAATACAATATACACAAAAGTACTTTATATTCATTAATACAATTTACACTCAATACTGGTTCTACCCAGGAAGCGAACTTCGAGAGCAGCTCATGTAAGCTTTTAGCTTTCTTAGCAACTGATCTCAGATAATTAGTAGTAACTAGAATATAAACTAATTTCGATGGTTCTCCATGACGCTGCCGTTTTAGACACTATTTTGTATTTGACCACATCCGATTAGGCGTCGCTTTAGTGAAAATTCTTAATTATCTTCCAATAAATATCACAATAAAGTTCACTGTAATTGAAGATAAAATCAACATCCACTATTGAAGTATATTGTCAATACTATAAAACCGATTTTAAAGTTCGATAAATATATTAATGGCTTAAATCCTTCTGATTCAGAACGTCTTAGCAGTGATAAATGTAACGAGTTGCCTGAATGATGAAAGGGATGAAAGAGTATTGTATTTCATTAGAAATAAATAGAAATGAGTTGACGTTTTTAATGCTGATAATTAGAAGGGTATCCGACTGTTGATAACTGACGTCTTAATGTCTGTACAATCGCAGTTTTTATGGCCTTAATGAATCACCAAATTTATATTGGTTCAAAGAATACACGATGTACAGAGAATCATGCAATGTACGTTGCTCATGGACATGCATACGCTGCATTTGCCTTTACATGTAACCTTTATAAAATAAATGTGACTCGATTTGTTTTACTAGATGTGATATATTTCTACAAAATCAAGCATTTTGTATCTTTGAAAAAGTTATTAGTTATAAAATGACAAGAGTTTGAAATATTTGATATTTGAAATATTTACTTTTATACCTCACATTTCAGTATATAATGGCAAAATATAAATTCATAGGCTTTCAAATCTCTTGATACGCGCACAAAATGACATTTTATTTATGTATCGACGTTCCGTAAAACACCACTCACACATTAATTCAATCATTAATTCATTCATTCATTCATTTTTGGTATCAATGAAATATATATAGTAGCTTTAAAAATGGTATAAAACAGATTTACAAAACTCGTGATGACGAAATATCAATAAAGCCAGATGACCATCTACTACTGTTGTTTAGTGTATAGACGCAAACGATGTCAATTTACTGCTAGGTTACCACAATAAGGTTATCTAACATTTAATTGGTCAACGATATACGTTTGACCTCTGCATTCTTTCCCATTAACGTTATTTAGTATTTCTATAGGCAGTGTATTATTTTCCAATACCATATGTTTCAGATAGCGACCACAAAGCAGTAAAGGGATATTATGTTTAAAATCGGTATTTTATTTCATTGCTGAAATTTAGTATTCTTTGTTCATTTTCCATAAAATATTACTAAAAATAAATACGAGCAGATGTTATGATCTATTCATGTGCGATTTGCTTGTGTAGGTTATCCTTGCACATGTCTTACCTTTGGTCGTTAACTTTTTATACTGTTACAATATCTATACTAAGTGCTTTCCCTGGTTGTGCGACTAAAAGTGTCCAATGATGTCCTACACACTCGAACGCAAGAGTCCAGTATCATAAGCAACATTCAATAATATATTTAAATAACTTGACAATATATACCGAAAGACTTTAGAAAGGTACTCTCAGATAAATAGCAATAAAACATTTCAGTTTTTATCGATTTAATTAAATCCTTATTTTATTTGATAACATAACATATTTCTTCTTTTCCTGGAAAGTTTCATCAAAATCTTTTGCAATTATCACTTCTTTTTATTGGTTTGAAACATGCAACCCCCGTGCGTCCGGAAGATATACAAGATACTGATACTGTGAATTTTGGTAACGGGGGTTTTATGATTAAAGTCTTTCGCTGCACTAAAGACCATTATACGAAGCCCATTATACGCATTGTTCACACTTATGGTACTAAGATTCAACAAAATGAGGTCATTATTTAAAATTCTTACCTCTTGACTTTCACTTTTCTGTCAGCAATGGCTTTGTAACTACACAATCGTATTGCATAAAAGAATTGATTTCGGCAATGTTAATGATCTTCATTGAATAGACATGTGTTAGGAACATCGCAATCTAGAGCGTTTGTGCCTCACTTTAGTCGTAATCCTGGAGGATACAGCAGGTTCGCTGTATATTTTAATAAACGTACCACGTTTTTCCCGCTTAGAGACAGGACTATCACGTTAGGCATTATTCTTTCTCATTTACAATTACAAGCCTATATGCACGCCGTTCTGCGACATGGTTTGTCTTTATATAATTGTCATTGAAATGCAATAATAATTGATAGAAGAATTCCTTGGAAGTATAGAACGCAACTGAAAAAGGTAAATACTAGATTCCGTTTAATCAGATCTGTTCATTGGGGATAGTGGAATATGCACTACCTCACGCAACTCTCCCCAACTCCCACCTCCCCCCCCCCCCCCCCCCACACAAACACAAACGCCTTAACACGGGAGTAAGCGATAACACCCCCCCCCCTCACACACACACACACACACACACACACACACTTTAGCACTGGAGTAAGCGATATTCTATTTTTCGAGGGAAACTAAACGGATTCAATGAATCGGTAGTGTACAATTACACTCTTGGTAATATTTTGAGTTATTTAATCGAGTTATTTAATTCAAAAACATATCAAGCTGTTTATCGACTATGTTCCCTTGATTCTAAATTGATTCAACTTTATATCAAGGGATGCTATTTTTGAGCGTATATTCACGTTATTATATCTCTAGGTTTCTAATTTCTAATTACCTTATTGAACAGTTATCATTCTGCCTGTTGGTTGTGACCGTGCTTTTGTTAAAAGTGTGTTTGAAGACTTTGTCTTCTGATCCATTTTTGTATTTCCTATCGCATACATTCGATCATTATGTTTGTCTTCGTCAGAAAATACAAATTCGTCCTTAATTACACGAAATTCTGATGACTTCCATGAACATAATTTTCATGTGTAGATTCCTGTCACATACCATTTAAACAAAACAAATTGCCAGCCAGCCCTGTGGTTTTAGTAGTGTATATTGTGTATTTTGCAGGTAAGGTCATGTTTTGCTCATGACATTCTTGCTTTAAAAGCAATTAACGGATTGTCAAGTCTTTCTATCTTCATTAACTGATACAATACCAGCGTTACGTAATAAATGAACCCATCATACATTTCATTTCTGAATTATTAATCATCATTACAAATGAAATAATATTACAATTTTATTGAATCCTGTGTTCAATGGAAAGTAAATGTTGTACTACTGCATTAAGTAAGATGTCGCATGTATCGTATCCCCAGTCCCAGCACACGCACGCACGCACGCACGCACGCACGCACGCACGCACGCACGCACGCACGCACGCATATACACATGCACACATATGCACACACATGCACACACGAAGATTTATCTCATATTTAAACATATTGTATACAATTCATATAATATAGTAGTACAGTTGATAACGAGTTATAAAGTGATAATACATTAATAATATATTGATAATAATATAATTATGTACTAAATTAAATGTATTAAATGTAAACATGTAAAAACACATTGTATCATAAAAAAACGTATATGCATATATTGTTCTTGATGCTACTTTATGTGTTTACTGATTGCTAAGCCTCATTCAAATACATTTTTTTTATATATCAAATAAATATCTTAAAATTGTTAATTATCATTTTAATGCAAATATGTCAATTAAACATGTACACTCATAATCATTATTTTTTGCACATACTATAACACTTTCAACATATAATATAATTTAAACAACACGTATATATTTAAAAAATGTTTGCTGCAGACTTTTATTTGGACTTTCATGTCAATGGTGATGTTATGCCTATGATATAATCAGATAACAAATAATCAGATAACAAATGTATTAAGTTTATCGTTGTTTAATCATGAATCTACGACAACTTTTTGTTATTTTGCCAGTTGCAAAATAAACAAAGTGTTGTTGACCTCGCTCAAGGACAATGCTTGTAATGTCAGGTTAATCAGATCTTTAATGTTTAATGTCTTTGTAATTTCATGTTCAATTAAAGTGTTGGATTATATACTACGTATATCAAACCTATACTTAAACTATAATAATATTTATGCTCATGCATAAATGGCGTATATATTAGCACTGAGGAAGGACAACGACCATTATTTAAAGAAGATAAATGGCATGCATACTTACTATGTATAATGGTTTTGTAAAAGAAATGCCAGTCGAATGTGTCGGAATGTGAAATGCTTCTTCACAGTTAATAAGAAACCGTGAAACAGAAAAAGTGATTACAGCTGACCTTTTCTTGAAGGGGTTATGCTAAATATGTCCTTTATAATATGTATGCTAATATATGGACATGCTTAAAACTAACATCGTAACACATGTGTCACTGTTACTTAATACAAACGGAAGCACTGAGCTACAAATTAATTAATTATCAACAAGATGGATTAGATAATGCGAGAAAATAATATGATTGAAATCTCTTTAAGATTGCAAAATGTAAAGAAAAAATAATATGTTCATAAACTATGGTTATTATTAAAAATACATGTTTATATTTCGCACTTTATACCTGTCTATATTTCGCACTTTATACCTGTCTATATTTCGCACTTTATACCTGCTTAGTTTTTTATTCGTTTATAATTTGTTTATAATCTCCAGCTTGTATTTATAATTGTTTATGTTTATTATTTCCTGTTTAAACATGTTTATACCTGTTTAATTTTATACCAGTTTATTATTTGCACTTTATACCGGTTTATTATATCTAGTTTATACTTTTCACTATTCCTATTCATAAATTTTTATCATTTCCCGATTTTACTGTATATTATTTCCAATTTATACCAGTTTATACTTTCTAATCTATACTGATTTTTTCTTTTCAATATATGTATACAAATTACTTCTAGTTTATAATTGTCTTTTTCTGTTTATTATTTCCAGTTTATAATTGTCTATACCAGTTTATTATTTCCAGTTTATAATTGTCAATACCAGTTTATTAACTTCCAGTTTATAATAGTCTATACCTGCTTATTACTTCAAGGTTATAATTTTCTATACCTATTTATTATTTCCAGTTTATAATTGTCTATACCAGTTTAATATAACAATTTCATAATTGTATATACCAGTTTGTTTATATCCAGTTTACAATTGTCTATACCAGTTTATTTTTTCCAGTTCATAATTGTCTATACCAGTTTATTACTTCCAGTTTATAATTGTCTATACCTGCTTATTACTTCCAATTTGTAATTTTCTATACTTATTTATTATTTCCAGTTTATAATTGTCTATACCAGTTTATTTTATCAAGTTTATAATTGTCTATACCAGTTCATATATCAAGTTTATAATTGTCTATACCAGTTTTATTTTTCCAGTTTATAATTGTCTAGATCAGTTTATAATTGTCTATACCTGCTTATTACTTCCAGTTTATAATTGTCTATACCAGTTATATCTTCCAGTTTATTATTGTCTGTAAAAGTTTATTATTTCCAGTTTATAATTATCTATACAAGTTCATTATTTCCAGTTTATAATTATCCGTACAAGTTTATTATTTCCAATATATAATTGTCTATATCAGTTTATAATTTCCAGTTTATAATTGTCTTTTCCTGCTTATTACTTTCAGTGTATAACTGTCTGTACCAGTTTTTTTTGTTTTTTTAATTCCAGTTTACAATTGTCTATACCTGTTGTTTTATTATTTCCAGTTTATAATTGTCTATACCAGTTTATTTTTTCCAGTTATAATTGTCTATACCAGTTTATTGTTTCCAGTTTATAATTGTATATATTAGTTTATAACTTCCAGTTCATAATTGTTTACGCCAGTTTGTAATTAATTCCAGTTTGTTATTGTCTATACCAGTTTATTAGTTTATATTTGTCTATACCAGTTTATTATTTCCAGTTTATAATGGACTATACCAGTTTATTATTCCAGTTTATGATTGTCTACACCAGTTTGTTTTCTTATGTCCAGTTTATAATTGTCTATACCAGTTTGTTTTTTATTTCCAGTTTATTCTTGTCTATACCTGTTTATTATCTCCAGTTTATAATTGTCTATACTAGTTTGCTTTTTATTTCCAGTTTATAATTGTCTACACTTGTTTATTATATCCAGTTTATAATTGTCTATAACAGTTTTATTGTTTACAGTTAATAGTTGTTTATACCAGTTTGTTTTTTATTTCCTGTTCATAATTGTCTTAACTTGTTTATTTTTTCAGTTAATACGTGTTTATTTTTTCAAGTTATTGGATGTTTGCAAACTGACAAATGATGTGTGTTCATTTCTATAACGTATAGTATAGTATTTATATATAAGTGTAGTTTATATGCATTTTTCAATTAGACCCTTAAACTATATATTTGTAATTGAAAAATTAATGCTTGGCAATTCAATTTCGATAGAGGTACAAGTTACATTTTTAGTCCTTGAATATTGCTATCAGTATTGTGCAAACGGTCACAGCTGACAATGTGAATGCAACTACATAAAATAGATGTTATAGAGATGGAAAATAAAAAACTAAATACTGATGAAATGATATTCGCGGTCATTCACTGACCTTTGTTTTATATAACATTTAGTATACTATGCCTTTAAACTATTGTAATCTTTATGTTTTAGAAAACCACAGAAACAATGAAGAAGAACATGAAAACAAATCCCAGATACCTAAGAAGAAACGGAAAACAAGAACAGCTTTTACAAATCAACAGATATATGAACTTGAAAAGAGGTTTATTTTGCAAAAGTATCTAACCCCAGCTGATAGAGACGAAATTGCTTCTAAACTTGGTTTAACATGTGCCCAGGTCATAACGTGGTTTCAAAATCGTAGAGCAAAATTCAAACGTGATATTGAGGAAATGAAAAATGACGTTGTTGCCACAAGTCCAAAGAGAACTGAAACATGTAGTGAGTCATTAGACTGAAAATATGAAAAAAATGCTGACAGAGAAGGTGATGCCAGTGTGATCGAAAAATGCATGTACAGCAGCTTCCATAAGGCAAGATAAACATATTCTGAATGTAAACATTGCTAATAGTATCTGTATGCTTACAGTTACAACAAAATGTAGATTGTTTAAAACAAAGTTGAAATGAGGAAGACTCGCTTTATTTCATCTGGTTTTAGAAAACGAAGATACCTCAGGTTCATATTGGAGTTAAACTTCAAGAAATTATAACAAAGTAAATATACTATACTGCCATATAAAATTGCCAGCAGCAACGTCAACTGTTTCAAATATGAACTGTGTGATATACTCTAGTAAGGAAACAATGATTTCAACTGAAGAGAGTTAACCAAATGTGTTCAAACTTGACTTGAAACTTTTGGAATAGGCAATATAGATGACTCAGGTAGCAACGGAGAGATACAGCAGAGTAAAATCTTAGACTTTCCATCAACTGTGAATGATATATGACGTCACTGGCATGTAATGTTAACATCGCGTTAATGTCATTCGGTGCACAATGAATATATACATTTATAAATAGACATATTGTATGGAACACATCAGAGCAAACATGTAATGCATTTCGATTATAAAAAGTGGATTAGAAATTATTAGTACAGTAATGATGACAAATGTGATACTATTTGTAAACTTAAAAAATGGAGGAAAAGTTCGATGAATAATAAATCATATCAGATCATTTCGTTATTAGAACTATGTCTAAGACATGTTTTATTAGACTTTTACCGATATATAATGTAATAACCATGTTTTAATAAAATAATTATGTGACAGTTTAATGTATTGCAATATATGTTTTATCTGAATGAAATGTGTTGGTGTTGGAACTGCGCCTTTGCGAAGTCCTTAAACATGACATTTAATGTTAAATGCATGTTTGGAAAATAATCCATACTAGCTAACGATGTCGATAAATTCCTAAATCGAACACACGGCAATCGTTCGGAATTTACATAAAAAATAGTATTGTATTTAAGTTTTGTTCGAAAATTCAATACTGTTGCAGGAAACATAATGGTACTTTTATATTTCATAAAAAAAAACATTCCAAGCTTAACAAAAGTATTCTATTTTCTTTTTTTTTTGACACACGTTCTTTGCTTCTATCAGTTAAGTAGACGTTGGTCATCTTTATTAATGTACAACAATGGGTTGGGTATAGTTAAAAACTAAATGTTCTGTATATTCATTGTTCTCTTTCCAAATATTGGGTTTGGTGTTTGCAGTTGCGTTATCAATTGTGTTGATTTGGCGTTATTAATGTGTAATATCCTTACAAAAATGTGTAGCTAAGATTACTTCGCTGATTCAATGAGTCTTCATATCAAAAGCAACTACAAACACGACAAATGGGCATACACACTGATAACCAGCACTGGTGCATATTAATAAAACTACGAATGGTCAGTAGAGATATTTCACATACCATATTCTAAAATATTAAAGGAAGTGTATCAGGATAAAAAAAAATGGCAAAGAAATTCTCCGAGTATATCATGCCTGTATGTTCTCACTATTTGAACAGGTCAAAGTATCATATTGAAAAAAAGAATTTCCCGTTTTGCCTACGTCCCGTACTGAATAGAATTATATCTCCTGCTAAAAACTGCAACATCTTGTGTTCTGTATTAAAATTGGTTACGTTATTCAATTTGATTGCGATTTGATCCGTCATGCTGGTAACATATGGTTGAGTTTGGGTTATCTTAGAACGGGTCAAAATGACAAGGCGAATATCGTCAAGAAGTATGAACATGCTATTTATCTTTAAAATATGTTTATCATTTCAATTTCACCATTTCGATAAAAATATCGTTTGTTGACACGTTTGGGCGAATTTGAAAATTCAAATCAATTCTATTTATTTATAAATGATATTCGGATTGTTTGTATCCATTGTAGAAATAGCTTACTATGAAACACAGTTATTGCTTTTTCCCATACTGCATATAAACACTATAGTTTCAAGGACTTTTAAAGTTAAGAATTCAAATGGTATATACTGATGCATACATATAGTAGTAACTTATTGATCTAGACGCATATATGAGCAATTAAAATAATGTATAATAGTTAAATAACTTGAGACGCATAATTAGGATAAGTCAAACATATACATTATCAATGTATATGAAAAAGAAAGGTGAACCAACTGTTTACAAGATTGGCGCTTTTATTTCAATATAATTCCAACGCCTATCTTTATTTTTTTTTTATCAAACCCCTGGAGCCGGACTACTTTTTACATCGCTCGCGTAAATATAGAAGCATCGACATCTTAATGTTCGGTATAATATTATATTAACGAAAATGACGTGCAACACGTTTTCACACTTATTTTAATAATTAAATACAATAAAACTAGCTGTTAGATATTTGCTTCAGTTATTCATTTCTTGTGTTCGTTTATTTTAAATGGACGCCGTAATCAGAACATAAGTTATTTTGACACACCATGAATCAGGTCACAGAATGTTCATATCTGAAATGTAACGATACAATATCTTGTACCATTGAAAAATTCTGGTCTACCGAACGTGAATGCTAGTCGATTGCAACATTTTCCCCCGCACTAATGTAGTCGACAGTAAAATTAATAAAAAATGAAGTTCAGAAGTAGAAGATCACTCGACAATGTCAATACATAAACCTTACACGTTTAAAACGTTCCATAAACGGATTTTCTATCATGAGCGTAGATTTATATAAACTTCATAAATGTTGACACATTTAAAGATAAATGGCGGGTGTTTCCTTGTTTCACCTCAAAATATTACGTCATTTATACAGAAAATATAGCCCCTGTTGCAGAGTTCAGATAATAATGGAAACAATACCCGTTACGACGATATTAGATGTTAGTGAATTTAATATCAGCAGGTATGTATTCCTACGCGAATACTTTGCAACCGATAATTCAAATTTCCATTCACGTGATTGGTCTTAAACTAAATACTAGTGTACATATATATATCATCATCATCAGTGTTGGAATTATAAGGATAAATTCATATCTTCTAGTATAAATCCGACTTTGTATGATTTGTGCATGATTCGACATTATTTACACTTGCATAAAACATGAAATATAAAATTAATATTGAGTCTGTTTTTAAAGACCGTTGGAGCTCTCTGCTTATAAATAAACAAAGGTCGTTATTTCAATTAAACTTTGTTGAAATGAAAAATGAAATAAATATTTAAAATGCCAGTTACGATTGATATTCCTCGTGGAATTATGAATAAACAATGGTACAATATCAACATATAACACACTAATGTCGCATCACCTATCAGAATATGCTAATTTTCAGGGAACACCGAGACATATAATGATATTATGAATGGATTTATTCGAATATGTTTTTAATGTTAAATGGAATGCCGAAAATAGCATCAGATTTATTATAAGGTTAACACAAACAGGTGCAACTACGAGGAGTCAAATATTTATACAACAGAACAAAGTGTAAAATTTACACACGTGACGTCATTCTTTCATTAAACCAAGATACAGTTTTGCCGGTCATATCACATAAACGCAAACCCGTGAATGGTCATTTTTAGATTCGGGTATATGTTACAATAAAAACTGTATTGCAGAGATATTACGATAGATTAAACACGAATCTGCACCGTAGCAGTTTATTTTAACTATAATAAACGCGGTACAAAATGTAAACGTCAGAGAGGCTTTCTAGACCTATAATTTTAATAAAAAGTAAAACTCTTTTAAATATTTACGCCAAAAACATTCAGTAGCTTAAGAAAGAGGTTTGCAAGCCAATAAGTAAGCTGTAAAAACTGAAAAAAAAATTAAATATGATTGCTGGTAACTTACGTTATAAGAAATGCAATCGCCAACGATGACCTACATTACGGTTTGCTATTGTTTATTGTAGAAACAAACCTCATTCTTGTATTTTACTAACATCAGCGTGTTTTATCACCCACTTGAGCAGGCTAACGTTTAAAGGAACTAGAACCATCTGTAGATGCACGTTATTAAAGACGTAACAAGAGCTTGATTTTATATGTACAGATGCTATAACTCGTTCCCTTTCAATTCAAAATGTTCCTTCAATATATGTTTTAAATAAGAATGGTCATATCCCAACAAATTATTTTTGTTAATTAAAGATAAAGTAAAACAATCCCCATATGACGGTGCACAATCCGTGGGCATCTTAAATCTGTATGACAGGTATATCTTATGCCAAATTTCCACAGTGTTACAGCATACATGAAACGATATCAATATAAACAGTGGACGCGCCAAATGTTGCCCAAGAACACGACAATAGCAGCTGGTATAGGTGTGTTCAAATATAACTACACGTCTCACACAACAATTAATTGTGTACTGTTCTACATATAGAGACATGCACTTCTGGAACACTGGATACATTACCAATGGTTCTAAAAGTGCCTTATTCCCATTGATAGACCTCTGTTTGTCCAACTATGCAGAAAAAACATGGTGTTGACCACCAGGTTGCTTTTTCACAATTTCGATAGTTTGATGGCACCCCTTCATTTTTGACAATTATGCCCATTTGTTGCTGTGTATCACTACGCATCTTTAAACTGTTATGGCTTCATCAAACAGTTCCCAATGTCACCCAAACTTTGCAGAAATTATAAAATGTTCCAATTTTTCCATATGCATAAAGAAATATGACATTTTATGCATTTTAACCAAAAAAAATGCCCAACCGCTTTACACAGCTCTAATTTCTTTGTTGTAAGAATTTTAAGTGAGACCTACACTCTGCTAGATTTATGTACTGAACCATTGCATTTGCAGGGTTTATCCTTTGAACCAAGATTACTGAGGTTTATACTAATTACGTCGTACGTGGTATTTTTAAAGGCAATAATGTCTGAGACACCTTTATTAACATCAGCTATCTTAATGATGTGACTGACGCCGGATATGAATTTGGGTACGCCCAAATGCTAGGGCACCCAAATGGAATTGTAGTTTTATTGGAGTTATAATTATACCAGTTATATGTATTGGTTATGTATGTAGCTGTGTTTGTGCTTTTATAAAAAAAAAAAAACAACACAGAATGTTAGATATTTGTTGTGATAGTCAAGGTAGACTATTGAAAGCAAAGGACTCATCTTACATTTTCTTAAAAATGTTTCAAACAATAACTTTAATTCATTCTTAACCACGCAAAGATTAGAAAAAAGTATTCCTGCTATTTTAGATTTAAAAAAAATAGACTTCTGCGTAAAAAAGTTTTATTAATTGCCAATGATAACATATGGTTTTGCCAATGACCTGGCGGATACTATAGATTTTCTGTTAATAAACTTTTTTTTTTCTACACTGTTGCTGATGTAACAGATTTGAACACTCAGTTTACACGATACCGCGTTAAAAGCACAATTATGGATCGCGTGTAATTATCTAATTTATAGGTGACATTGAATCAATTAATCAATAAGCGTTCTGCAACATCTTATTAATACAAGTCGTAATAAAATTCGATTTTTTTTATTGTAGTTCAACATTATTTGGACGGGCAATCTCGCTTCATTCAGCAAATAGGTATAAAACTGTGTACAGCAGGGAACATAGCATTCATACAAAGACAATAAGTTCTTAAAATATTATAATAATGTTATATGCAATACAAACAATGACAATAGAAGTCATCGCCAGATGGCAGTCCGCCACTGAGGTGTCTAAATCTTTTGTATTGGTGCACCAAAACCTCGCTCTTTCCTTCGTTATCATCTCGTAGCCAATGGTTATAAACAAATTACACGCTGTTGCAAAGCAAGGATATTATGGACTTATTTGATACCAATTGTGTATCTACTAATATACCTCAAATCTACAAATGTATACCTAGAAGCTCTGGTTCTTTGATTATTTTGTAATACACCTATTAATTGTATTTTTCGAAAGAAATTAGAAGATATATTTTCGAAAGTGACAGACACATAATTCAAATGGCACAAAAATAAACAATGCTTTAAATACAAAACAAATAACAAAATATGACTTAACATGATAATTGTCATTTAACACAAGGGAAAACACAGTTTCGAAGAACTTTTCGTTGATACTAGTTTGTTTTGCCTCGATTATGAAGTTAACTGAATGATAATATTAACCACTATCGATTCCATTGATGCAGAGAGGTACTTTCTTATTTCGTACACACCTGGTTCATATATGCTCTTAATAAAAGTTCATATCCTATGTATAATTATGCCGTCATATCACTGTGGTCTTAAGTTACCATTGCCATCATAATATTTATCATGATTTGCAATTCAATATTAATTCGGTAATAACATTATAAATGACACGTTTGACAAAGATAACCATAAACTATATAATATCTTACAAAAGGGTCTTGTGGGAGTACAGAACGCAGGCAACAAAACAAAACTGCAGAATCGGATTTATGAAGTGAAATGAAACACTCAACACGTCTTTCTTACTATAGCAACGTAAGTGGTATTCTGCCTGTGAATTCCACCGAATGTACTCAATGACTCTAAAGGATCAGAAATTATAGCAAGCATTAATGTTAAAAGTCCCTTCAAGACAGATACAGATCCACTTTCGTTACAACAGCAAGAACACGTTCTATATGAGACTATTTACATTATAATAATACACTGAAGAGATATGACAACACAACACAGGAAGAGATATGCCAACGCAACATATGAAGAGATATGCCAACGCAACACAGGAAGAGATATGATAACGCAACACAGGAAGAGATATGCCAACGTAACATAGGAAGAGATATGCCAACGCAACACAGGAAGAGATATGACAACGCAACACAGGAAGAGATTTGCCAACGCAACATAGGAAGAGATATGCCAACGCAACACATGAAGAGGTATGCCAAAGCAACACAGGAAGAGGTATGCCAACGCAACACAGAAAGAGGTATGCCAACGCAACACAGGAAGGGGCATGCCAACGCAACATAGGAAGAGATATGCCAACGCAACACAGGAAAAGATTTGCCAACGCAACACATGAAGAGATATGCCAACGCAACACAGGAAGAGATATTCCAACGCAACATAGGAAGAGATATGCCAACGCAACACAGGAAGATATATGCCAACGCAACATAGGAAGAGATATGCCAACGTAACATAGGAAGAGATATGTCAACGCAACATAGGAAGAGATATGCCAACGCAACACATGAAGAGGTATGCCAACGCAACACATGAACAGGTATGCCAAAGCAACAGAGGAAGAGGTATGCCAACGCAACACAGAAAGATTTATGCCAACGCAACACAGGAAGGGGCATGCCAACGCAACATAGGAAGAGATATGCCAACGCAACTTAGAAAGAGATATGCCAACGCAACACAGGAAGATATTTGCCAACGCAACACAGGAAGAGATATGCCAACGCAACACAGGAAGAGATATGCCAACGCAACACAGGAAGAGATATGCCAACGCAACATAGGAAGAGATATGCAAACGCAACATAGGAAGAGGTATGCAAACGCAACACAGGAAGAGATATGCCAACGCAACACAGGAAGAGGTATGCCAGCGCAACATAGGAAGAGGTATGCCAACGCAACATCGGAAGAGATATGCCAACGCAACACATGAAGAGATATGCCAACGCAACACAGGAAGAGATATGCCAACGCAACACAGGAAGAGATATGCCAACGCAACACAGGAAGTGATATGCCAACGCAACATAGGAAGAGGTATGCCAACGCAACAGAGGAAGAGATATACTAAAGCAACACAGGAAGAGATATGCCAACGCAACACAGGAAGAGGTATGCCAACGCAACCAACACAGGAAGAGGCATGCCAACGCAACACAGGAAAAGGCATGCCAACGCAACACAGGAAGAGGCATGCCAACGCAACACATGAAGAGGCATGCCGAAGCAACACAGGAAAAAGCATGCCAACGCAACACAGGTAGAGGCATGCCAACGCAACACAGGAAGAGATATACCAACGCAACACACGAAAAGGTATGCCAACGTTACACAGTAGAGGTATGCTAACGCAATACAGGAGGAGATATGCCAACGTAACACAAGAAGAGGTATGCCAACGCAACATAAGAAGAGGTATGCCAACGCAACATAGGAAGAGAAAAACCAAGGCAACACAGGAAGAGATATGCCAACGCAACACAGGAAGAGGTATGCCAACGCAACACAGAAAGAGGTATGCCAACGCAACACAGGAAAGGGCATGCCAACGCAACATAGGAAGAGATATGCCAACGCAACTTAGGAAGAGATATGCCAACGCAACACAGGAAAAGATTTGCCAACGCAACACATGAAGAGATTTGCCAACGCAACACAGGAAGAGATATGCCAACGCAACATAGGAAGAGATATGCCATCGCAACACAGGGAGAGATATGCCAACGCAACATAGGAAAAGATATGTCAACGCAACATAGGAAGAGATATGCCAACGCAACACATGAAGAGGTATGCCAACGCAAGACATGAAGAGGTATGCCAAAGCAACACAGGAAGAGGTATGTCAACGCAACACAGAAAGAGGCATGTCAACGCAACACAGGAAGGGGCATGCCAACGCAACATAGGAAGAGATATGCCAACGCAACTTAGGAAGAGATATGCCAACGCAACACAGGAAGAGATATGCAAACGCAACACAGGAAGAGGTTTACCAACGCAACACAGGAAGAGATATGCAAACGCAACACAGGAAGAGGTATGCCAACGCAACAAAGGAAGAGATATGCAAACGCAACACAGGAAGAGGTATGCAAACGCAACACAGGAAGAGATATGCCAACGCAACACAGGAAGAGATATGCCAACGCAACACAGGAAGAGATATGCCAACGCAACATAGGAAGAGATATGCCAACGCAACACAGGAAGAGATATGCCAACGCAACATAGGAAGAGGTATGCCAACGCAACAGAGGAAGAGATGTACTAAAGCAACACAGGAAGAGATATGCCAACGCAACACGGAAGAGGTATGCCAACGCAACAAACACAGGAAGAGGCATGCCAACGCAACACAGGAAAATGCATGCCAACGCAACACAGGAAGAGGCATGCCAACGCAACACATGAAGAGGCATGCCGAAGCAACACAGGAAAAAGCATGCCAACGCAACACAGGAAGAGGCATGCCAACGCAACACAGGAAGAGATATACCAACGCAACACACGAAAAGGTATGCCAACGTTACACAGTAGGGGTATGCTAACGCAACACAAGAGGAGATATACCAACGTAACACAAGAAGAGGTATGCCAACGCAACATATGAAGAGGTATGCCAACGCAACATATGAAGAGGTATGCCAACGCAACATAGGAAGAGAAAAACCAAGGCAACACAGGAAGAGATATGCCAACGCAACACAGGAAGAGGTATGCCAACGCAACTCAGGAAGAGATATGCCAACGCAACACAGGAAGAGATATGCCAACGCAACACAGGAAGAGATATACACAGGAAGAGATATGCCAACGCAACACAGGAAGAGATATGCCAACGCAACACAGGAAGTGATATGCCAACGCAATACAGGAAGAGATACGCCAACAAACACAGAAAGAGGTATGACAACAAAACACAGGAAGATTTATGCCAACACAACACAGGAAGAGATATGCCAACGCAACACTGAAAGATGTATGCCAACACAACACAATCAGAGATATGCCAACACAACACAGATGACAACACAACACACAAAGAGATATACCAATGCAACACCACAGAAAGAGATATGCCAACAAAACACAGGAAGAGGTATGACAACAAAACACAGAAAGAGATATCCCAACAAAACACAAAAGGAGGTATGACAACACAACATAGATGGGACATGTCAACACAACACATAGAGAGATATGACAATACAACACAGATGACAACACAACACAGAAGGAGATATGTCAATGCAACACATATGACAACACAACACAGAAGAAGATATGTCAATGCAACACATATGACAACACAACACAGAAGGAGATATGTCAATGCAACACATATGACAACACAACACAGAAGGAGATATGTCAATGCAACACATATGACAACACAACACAGAAGGAGATATGTCAATGCAACACATATGACAACACAACACAGAAGGAGATATGTCAATGCAACACATATGACAACACAACACAGAAGGAGATATGTCAATGCAACACATATGACAACACAACACATAAGGAGATATGTCAGTGCAACACATATGACAACACAACACATTAGGAGATATGTCAATGCAACACAGATGACAACACAACACAGAAGGAGATATGTCAATGCAACACAGATGACAACACAACACAGAAGGAGATATGTCAATGCAACACAGATGACAACACAACACAGAAGGATATATGTCAATGCAACACAGATGACACAAGAAGTATGGAAACACAACACAGGAAGAGTAGTGCCAACGCAACACAGAAAGAGATATACCAGTACAACACAGGAAGAGATATGGCAACAAAACACAGAAAGAGATATGACAACACAACACAGGAAGAGATATGCCAGCACAACACAGGAAGAGATATGCCAACGCAACACAGGAAGAAATATACATACGCAACAGAGAAAGAGATATGCCAGCCAAACACTATCAGAGATATGCCAACACATCACAGATGACAACACAACACAGAAAGTGATATACCAGCACAACACAGGAAGAGATATGCCAACAAAACACAGAAAGAGATGTGCCAACGCAACACAGGAAGAAATATACATACGCAACACAGAAAGAGATATGCTAACGCAACACAGGAAGGGATATGCTAACGCAACACAAGGACGAGATATGCCAATGCAACACAGAAAAAGATATGCTAACGCAACACAGAAAGTGATTTGCCAACACAACACAGGAAGAGATATGACAATACAACACAGGAAGAGATATGCCAACACAACACAAAACGAAATATGCAAACACAACACTGAAATATATATGACAATACATCACAGGAAGAAATATGCCAACAAAACACAGAAAGAGGTATGACAACACAACACAGGAAGAGATATGCCAGCCCAACACAATCAGAGATACAGATGACAACACACACAGAAAGTGATATGCCAATGCAAAACAGGAAGAGATGTGCCAACGCAACACAGAAAGAGATATGGTAACGCAACACAGGAATAAGATTTGAAACGCAAAGCAGGAATAGAGATGTAAACGTAACTAGGAAAGAGATATGGAAACACAACACAGGAATAGATTTGAAATGTAACACAGGGGAGAGATGTAAACGTAGCACATGTAGAGATACGGAAATGCAACATAATTATTTAGCCAGAATGTATATATCCATAAACCATAGCAATTATTGTCTGTTGATGTTACAGGTTGTCTTCTTGAGATGTCATTGAACAATTTGGTATTTGATATACCACCTGCGTTTGTGTCGGTTTTATAATTTCTAAATAAGTCTCTTAATCTGTGTTGCGTGTCCTTGTTCCTTCCGGTGCTGCGTTGTCAGATTCAAAGATAATTAGACAAAATTGTACTTGAACTGTTTTTGAAAATAGTAACCCCAACTCCCGCCAGGATTTTTTTTACCCAACTGAATACAAATGACACATATTTATGATCGCAGGTCTGCAGCTCAACATTTCATTTTGTGAAATTCTATTTATGAAATTAACACCATCTCTATAAATTCACGTTTAATAAGATACATTTTTTTTCTGTAATATTTTACAACACACCGAATATCTTATACTTTGATTTAAATGCACATCATGTAAATTCACGCGCTAACAATATAGTACTTTATATAATATATGGTCCTGTCAGATGCAACCATATTCCATATCGCAGTTTAAATGCAGTAAAACATCGTTATACGATCCCTGATTATATACTATACAACAGTATTTGGTTTCATCGTGGGACGTCATATTCTAATACAATATGTATATGATTTAATGGCTGTGGTTTTACAGCGTTTGAATTTTTAATCAGTTAGATCAACTGATTTGTATTCTCCCGTGTGTGTATGTGTGTGTTCTGGTAACGTTTGGTTTTCAACTGAGTCAACTGAATTTTCTTCTCTAAATCAGAAGTTAGCATAAATTTACAAATATGTATTTCTGTTTTAATTTAATAATTTGACAACGTGATTTTTAGGTCGCCGGGACGAAGTCCAAGGAGAGCTAGTGTCATGACCCCGGCGTCGTCTGTAGACACCCAGGTTAAACTTTTGCGTTTAAGTTTAAGATATATATGCAACCACTCGTTGGATGTCAATGAAACTCCGCATGTGTGTTCACCATCATCAATAAAACATACGCAGATAATAACTATAACTCTGGATTGCATTTTGCACAGTTATGGCACTTTTTGGACTTTGACACCAAGGTTAAACTTTTGCGTTTAGTTGCATTTAAGTTTAAGATATCTATGCAACCACTAATTGGATGTAAATGAAACCTCGCATGTATTTTCACCATCATCAATGGAACACACACAGACAAGAACCATAAAGCTGGATTACATTTTGGCAGAGTTATTGGCCCTTTTTTATTTAATTTTTCAGGTTAAAGCTTTTTATTAGGTAAAATATCTATGCAACCACTCATTGGATATGAATGAAGCTCCGCATGTGTATTCACCATCATCAATGGATCACATAGACAAGAGCCATAACTTTGGGTTGCATTTTGGCACAGTTATGGCCCTTTTTCAACTTAATTTTTCAGGTTAAAGTGTTTATTAGGTAAGATATCTATTCAACCACTCATTGGATATAATAAAACTTCGCATGTGAGTTCACCATCATCGATGATTGCAGCGCCTTGTTCCTGTCACGAATAAAGCAATACGGATGTTAAGCACGTATAGTGCAATAATCGACTGAATTTATACTAAAACGAGACATGTTAGTGTCATAGTATGACATACAAAGGTCTTTCGAGGTCTGTATATCCAATATTATTCTAACCATATTTTATTATTATATGATCATTCATCATTCATTTTCACTACCTCATTTCTCCCCTTTCTTTCCTATATAACGTTGAATATATTTTACATGTTAGTAGTTTAACCTTCGACACTTACTAACCTGGGCGGGCAATGTATCCTTTGACACTTACTTATCAGAGCGGGTAATTTAACCTTTGACAATTGCTAAACTTGGCGGATAATTTAACCTTTGACACTTGCTAACCTGGGCGGGTAATTTAACCTTTGACACTTACTAACCTGGACTGGTAATTTAACCTTTGACACTTACTAACCTGGGTAATTTAACCTTTGACACTTACCTTGGCGGGTAATTAAACCTTTGACACTTACTTACCTGGGCGGGCAATGTTTCCTTTGGCACTTATCTGAGCGGGTAATTTAACCTTTGACACTTGCTAAACTTGGCGGGTAATTTAACCTTTGACACTTGCTAACCTGGGCGGGTAATTTAACCTTTTACACTTACTAACCTGGGCTGGTATTTCAACCTTTGACACTTACTAACCTGGGTAATTTAACCTTTGACACTTACTTACCTGGGTGGGTAATTTAACCTTTGACACTTATTAACCTGAGCGGGTGGTATGCATGCCTTGTTATATTTTCTATGAACGTCCATTTCATTTGTCACTGACTAATTCTGCTGTAAAGGAGTTTCAGCTAAGGTTAGTCAAATGTTTAATTAAGAAGTTGTTTTATCAAACTGCACATCTGTAGAATTACATTGATATAATACTTAAAGTCAGATTTAACTTCCTAAAAACATGATATATGATAATAACAAAAATAATAAAATTAGATATACAAATATTGCTGAAACCATACCTATAAACCCCTACTTGACTGCTATTTTAAACCGTACAAAATAAATAACATCGTTTAAATTGTTATTTCTTTAACGAGCGGTCAGCTCTTATAACGCTTTTTGTGTACAAATACAGTCAAACCTGTCTTAAGCAGCCAGTCAAGGGAAATATCAAATGTGGCCTTTTAAGACAGTTTGTTGCTTAAAACAGGTTAATTTGTTCTGAAAGAATAGAAATGGGAAGCAGCAAATGTGTCTGCATAAGACAAATGGTTGCTAAACAGAGGTGACCGCTTACACAGGTTTTACTGTATTGTTTTCCGACAATTCCTGTCAATGTTCGGGTGTAAACAAACGCATACACGTATTTTAATGCACATAATTACTACAGGCGTTAAGCGCGTGGCCGGGACTTACTCGACCCCCTATACTCAAAATATGTACTAAACCACTTCAAAATCAGTCAGAAATATTAGCAAAATAATCAATAATGGCCTAACAGTCGGTTTTCAAAAAAAAACAAAAAAACATTGTATACTATATATTATAATATAAAAACGTATTTAACTCTGACTTAAAATCCATTAAAATGTTGTCAAACATGTTATGTTCCACCTACCAGCATCATCATTTTTCATCAATGATCATAAAGTTTGTCTTTACTAAGAACTAAATCACTATTCTCAACATATGTAAGGTCGGTTCTAGTGGAAGTTTGTTTTTCTATTGAGCACTAGTTATATAAAGTGCCAACAAGTTATTCTCGTCGTCGATGTGACTCCACAATACGAATAATTTACACACGAGAGTAAAATGAGAAATTCGAGAAATAATGGTTATCAGGCTTGAAATGGCTCGTATATACATAGAAACTTACAGTAGGACACTAACCAGTGGGAACAATGACCATGCTCCTTTACATATGATGAAATCGCGATGGTTTCTATATAGTAACAACTTTCACTTTGTATATTTGTCACTTTGTATATTTGAAACAATAAGTACCATGGTAACTCTTGCTCAGAATCCGCCCTTGCATATACACTTGATACTATCGCTGCCCAAATTGAAAGACTACCAAGTTATTGTTTTTTGTTTAGAACAGTTATTAATGTTGTTGTTGTATGGTGTTTAGCGTCGCTTTCAACAATTTTTCAGTCATATCGCGACGGTGTCTACTTGAGACAGTATTCTAAGCGCTGTCACACTGGAGTATCATTCCGCAGACACATGGTATGATACCGCACCCAGTCACATTATACTGACATCGGGCCTGACCAGACCTAGAACTCTGTCCTCTAAATGATGAGCGTCCAAGCCAGGAAGCTTCTAATACCATTTTTAAAGTCTTTTGTATGACACGGACGAGGATTGAACCCACGACCTTCCGCACGCGAGGCGGACGCTCTACCACTAGACCACGCCGCGGTCAGAACAGCTATTAAAAAGGTAATTTTTATTTTATACGAACGATTCGTCGGTTCCGTGCAATAAATTAATTCGTGGCTTCCAGTTCATTAATACGCTGTATTGAATATAAACTATGTAACCGCAAGCAGATATTCACATAACCTACAGTCCCCGTGCTATGTTCGAATCCCGAAGATGACAGAATAATATTTCCGAAAATTGTCCGTGGTCAGGTTTAAAAACATGCGTGACTCCTCTCAACTGATTCATTTAAAGTAGGAATAATACAAAAATAGAGGTAAGGAACAGAACAGAACAGGCCCGATTTCACTAAAGATCTCAAGCTCCTTAAGTAAAAAAAAAATCAGTTTCTCTAAATAATGTCTTGATCTAATTTTATATTAATTGCCCACACATGATTGAAAATTGAAATTACGACATTGACATACTCATTGATAACGGATAATATGCAAACTAATCAATGTAATGTAACAATTATATAGAATTTCAAAAATTTGAGTTGAGGGAAATCTCACTTTGAGATATTTAGTGATTTTTTTTTTTTGTTGAGGAAAAACACATATTACAGGTACATATGTTGCAATAACAAGTGTACAAATATACAGTTTATAAGAATGACATTGGTGTTAACATTGTCGACATTTTTTTACTATTTGAGGGGATGGTGTTTTTGTCATATAAATTAAAACATATTTTCATAGACGTTATGTTATTTAATACTTTTGCTACAAATATAACATACAATTGTTATTGTATGATGTTGACTTTTCGGGATATATTATAAATATATTTATATACCGATGTAAAAGATAAGAATTATTCAGTAGATTAGGTCAGTCGCTATGAAAGCTATTTACATAGATCTTTTGCACCTTAAGTAGGGTCACATAATAACACGTGGGGGCGTGGGAATTACTACTCCATTTGGCACGAGGATATAGTCAATAGGCGGGATTCACGGGATTTCAATGATGAAATATTGCGTAGTGGAGAGTAAAGAGTAGTGGATTCCTTGTGATGGTCGGGATTATTTACGTTCGTTGTATCTTAGACATGTGTAACTAATTATGTGTTTTTTCATTTATGGAATTTTTGATTCGTACTAGTGTTTGGAATGACTTATTCATCAAGGGGAAGGTGGGGTCATTTACTGGATCCAGGCCACAGGGCGTAAGTAGTAGTATCTGAGTAATACATATTTGTTTGTGAATAACTATTAAATGTTTTATAAAGCACTGTGATTTGTTATGTAACTTTGAGTTATTTCATTGACATATCATTCATTCATTCTAATTTACTACGTACGATTAGAGGATTCACTGACTTGTGTGTACGTATTCCTTAATTGATTGTTCAAAAATAAGAAGAATTAGGCGTATAGCGTTAAAAGTTTTATATATAAACACGGATTTGGATACGTCTGGGAAAACCCGATGCTAGAAAATCCAAAGACGTTTATTACCATCTTCAAAAAATGACTAATTGATGACTTCAGACAAACTTGAAGTTCGGATATTGATAAGAAAATGCTATAACTATATATAAATACGTGAAAATGAAGTTTGAGTATGAGCCACATCTGGATATCACAAAGTGTAGGCAGTATAGAAGTGTTCTAACGCAAGCACGTTGATCAGCACGTAGACTTCGTATTGAAACTGGACGATATGGCATAAACAGGATAGAAAGAAATGAAAGACTGTGCCTCTGGTGATATTGAAGACGAGTTCCATTTTGTATTCGTATGTAAGAAGTATATTTGAAACGATTATTGGCGAAATCCATCAGTTTTTAAATTCATCCAATTACTGAAATCAGTGAATAGTAATGTTATAAATGAGTTATCGTATTTTATATCTAATGATCTTTAGATTCCAAAACTGATAATGATCCAACCTCTTATTGTATAAAAATGTATTTTGTATTTTTACTCCGCTGTTAATATGATCTGACTGTAGGCATTTGTAATTTTGTTATATAGGCGAGAAACTTTATAGTTTAAGTCTGAATAAAAGTACGTTCTGTTCTGTTTTGTTAAAAGTAGTTATAATATTAATTATGCGTTATAGTTGTTGGTCATACTTTACATTTGAAGTGGATTATTGCTTTTAGTGGCCCGAATGGGTTATAAGCCTCGAAATAATTTAATAAGATGTTTTACGAAAAGGCCTACTTTAGTGAGAGCGATTACATTTCTGGTTAAATTTGATAATGTTTGGTCTTTTGAAGTATTTTTAAAGTATATAGTCGCTCCATTTGATAGTGCATTTCATCGCCTATGCAATTTATGGTACAAAGCCGACATTTACGCTGTTCAAGGGGAACGTGCAATTTATTTAAACGGTCGGTTTCAGTCGAAAACCTATGAAAGTGGAACATGGCCTTTCGCAAATGTTGTAGCAAAATAGTTAAATCATATTCAAGCCCGGTGTTGTTTATGGTCGTATTTATTAATGTTTGTTTAATTATTTTATCAGTGTTGTTCCTTGTAATGATTAAGGCATAAATAAGTATACCCGTATAATCAAGAATATCCTTAATGAAGCGCACCCATTTAAATATTTTTTATTCTTTTGCTTTCTCTATGGTTGTTCCATTTAAATTAAAAGTATACTTATTTTCCTTTCTTTCTAAAAACAATGACTTTTTTCTTTAAGTAATATATGATCAATTTCCACTTTTTGCAATTTATTCTTGGAATGAGGCTTCATTTCAGCTAAATATTACGGTATTCGTCCGCATGGAAGCGTACACGTATTTGTAAGAAGTTTACAGCGTCATTAATGTTTATTTGGATTCCATTATTTGTTTTAGTAGGAGTCTCATCTAGGTCATTCTGATAAATAGAAAATAATATCGGTTATAAATTTGCCCCTTGACGGACATCCATAGTAACTCCAGAACATGGCTGATAAAAACCCATTAATTGAAACACGTAATTTGATATCATATTACATATTTTGAATAACTTTGAAAACCTCTTAAAATATGTTTGTGTGAATTTCTTTCATGTGTAGTAATTTTGTTAATTTGAATAACAAAATAAACGCTTAAATGTGTTTGTGACAAAATATACCAAGGGGTCGACAACTCACTAGGATAGAATGCAATATGTACTCAAAATAAAATTTACAATTCATTTTTACATAAATAAAATTACAAAATAGATTTGTACAGTATGCATAAAATTAAATAATTTGTCTCAGCAAACAACGACAAAAAATACCGGTTTACTTAATATGTTCTCGAACTAAATTATTACTAAATACATATTTATATATGCTACTTCCGCGTCCGGATTCGTATATATTATTCAAATCGTCCCTTATGGCGATGGTTGATCAATTTATCACCATACAAAACTAGATTACAACTGATTCTGTAGAAATATCGCCGTCACACATTTACATTAATAAACTATAGAAAAAAACATTAAAAAAAATGGTACTTACTCATTTGGACATAAATAAATGTTGACTAAACTCTGTCCTTGGCATACTAGTATATGTAATATGGTTATTATTGAACCTATATATTATGTAACATAATCTGCCACATACTACATGTAAGAAACCAATACACTTGAAAATGCTAAGCATGAAATAACATAGCAGGACTACTTTACCTTCCAGGACCACATAGAAAATGATTATTTTCACAAATTTCAACCCTGTTATTTTTTTTTTGTAAAATCCTTAATACTTAACGGATTTTTATGAAGTAAACGTCAAAATGAATATAATAAAATGTCTTTAACCCTTTACTTCATATAGACGCCTTTGCACACTTCTAATATAGAAGGCTTTTGAAAACAGTGTAGGACCAGTTCTGATTGCTCGTGAAATGTTTTCTGCTCAATCAGAATATATAGGTAAAATATATCTGTTCATGGAACTTGACTATGTATAGTTTTGGGTTTGGAAGAGTCCACTTAAAATCCATATACCTAGCGATAAGTTTAACAAAACAAGTCATAATTTTGACACAACATCTATCTCTATACCTCTTTACAATATGTATAACCTTGACCTTCATGACACCGCTACCTTAGGCCACGTAAACTATATACTTTGTTATAGTGTTAATAACATAATATATTATAAGTTAATCCATTCACAATATAAATAATTCATTTTGTATATTCATGTGTATATATATAGTATCATTCATGTGTTGTTATACTTGTTTTAATTCAGATGCAGATAAACTCTATACACCTTGAATTTGTTGTGAGAATCAAACTCTGACAATGGCGATCCTGGCAGTTGGTTGACGGGTTATACATGAAACTCATTTGGACTTTATGTCTGGGAAGATTGAGTGTTACTGTGTATATTTTGCTTTACACTGTGGCGCGTGTGATGTTTGGAACGGAGTAACTGAACTGACCTGTTTATTTGATACACATTTAGCCGTGCTATTTTACAACTCTGTTTACTTGTACTATTTTACACGTGCATGTTATTGATATGGCTACCGTTATAATCATGGCGTGTTGATAGCTACCACAATGGATGAATGCAAGATATTAGTCATCTCAGAGGAAAGGATAGTGTATTTCAACGGTAGTTTGTGTTAAATGTGCAGCTATGAGCTGATAAAAATTAACTGTGTTTATATTCTCGTAGGACCATAGAACTGACCCAGATAATGGACGTCACAGAACTACAGATTGGTATCGTTAAAAATACTCTGAGCCAAATTCTAATTGGTCACCCATATCATCTCTCAAAAATGGAAATAGTAAATATAATAATAAGAAGTACGTATGACTTTTTATAAGATTTCCATGACGCCTACCTTAATAAATACAGTATTCGTAACAATATATTTGTCACACATTTTCCAGGAAAGATATTCTAAGAAATTCAGGAGACCAATTAGAAAATTGGTTAAATGTTTGTATTATTATCATGCATATTAGTATCATATCATATATTGCCCATACTTGTTATAGCATTATTTTGGCATAAAGTATCAGAACAGCTCCAAACTTTTTTTTTTTTTAAAAAACTATACATATAAAACTTTGATGTAACATCTATAGGGAAATGAAAAACATGGTCCTTGACTTATTTTGTGGAGTATATTTTTATTAGTTTACCTGACAAGGTGAATATATACAGGTCATTTAGTCCTGTGCGTCTTGGTAACTTACCTGGATACAATATTTTAACATGTAGATATAATACTAGTGTGTGTTCTATTGGAACATTTATACAGATTAAAGTTTTGGTACTGTGAAATATAAACTGAATACAATATTGTGAAACTACGTCATTCTATTTATAATTGGTCCAATACAGGTAACACATTGATATTGCATATATTGTATTGTATAACGTATGTAACAGATGAATGTGCTGTCATCCCTAATACGGTAAGTTCCATCTAAACCAGAATGACGAAGTTTCAAAAAAGCGTATTGGGTTTATACGTTGATAAATTGTATCGCATATTTGTTTACATACAGACCTTATAACATACAGATATATTTCTTACACACGGCGTAAATGTAGTAAAATATACGTGTTTTGCGAACATCTATACAGTGTGCGTTTTACCTGTACATGTGTTCTGTGTACATCTATAGGGTGTATTCAAAACACTGTACTTGTTTGCATGTAACCAGTGTTTTTTTTGTGGAATAGACAAATAAGATACTGTAAAATACATAATCCAAAATTTAATTCATTCTGTTAGTACGCCTTTCAGAATGAGCTAAGGATGCACGTATAAAATAACCATTCGCAAATCAAGAAGTTCTTAATAAATGCAAAGTTATGTTTCTCAGAAGATAAATGGATTCTATTGTGTTGTGATGTGTTCGAGCAAGGTGATAGTTATTGGTGATGAAGGCAAGGTGGTAGCTATTAGTAACAGATATAATATTTTTCAATTCAATATCATTGGCAAACTATCAGCAAACATATGCCTTTGGCCGTATACAATATTTTAAATCATATGACATCACATATTAGTGATATAGATAATGGGATGGTTATTGATTATTGTTGTTGATAGAAGCAAGATACTTTAGTGAGGTTGTGAGTATACACATTTGGAGTATAGTGACGTTCTAAAAGAGAAAATGTGAGTTTATACACACATTTCTTGACTTGAACGGATTTTATTATTGTAAGTGGTGTTACAACATTATAGAGAGTCTTAAATGAGTTCATTTTTTTGTAGTGGAGAACTGTCGCCATCACAATTGTCACAATGCGTTTCTGTCTATGTGAGTGCGTGACTGCGTCATTCCGTCTGAACATTTCCTGACTATAACTTATTGATGCAACTGGGATTAACTGAGCACAAATGTTCAGAAATATGTACAAAACTTCCTGTCCACTCCAAATCTTGTAAACCACATGACAATATTCTAAAATAACATAGCACAACTGTTCACCATTATCAGGTAGACCTAGGCCTATTGCTAAAAGGTCAAGGTCACACTTAGAAGTTAAAGATCAGAAATACATACAAAAATCGTGTCCACTCTAAACCTTGTAAACATATCTTAAAATTGTTTATCTTAACAGGCAAGGCCATAGCTCAAAGATCAGGGTCTTTCTTACAGACTCAAAGTCAAAAGTATGTATAATCGTTAGTATGGCACAAATGTTCAACATTATTAGTAAATTTGTCACGAGCAAGAATCAGGCCTGACGCTTAAAGGTTAAGCTCACACTTCAAGGTTCAAGGTCGGAAATAGGTACATAATTTTGTGTCCGCCATATATCTTATTACTCCATAAATGTTAACCTTACGAGACAACGTGTATAACAGGAATACACAACAACTGTCGCTAGATGTGTGCTCTATATTAAAGTCCACAAAGTACGACAGAACACAATTTAAAATATCCACTAAAACGTTTCACTACACAGCTGCGCAACTTTTTACATCACGTCACGTGATTCTTAAGAGAAAAAATAATCCTTTGTAAATTGGTTTGAAATATTTTCATAATGGTTCATTGTGGTTGTGATTTCTTGCTGCAGATGAGTAGAGCAAAATCAGGCAAAAACTATATATTGCAATAAGATACCATTGGTGTTAAAAACAATCTTATGTTTAACAGCACCCTCTTGCAAAACATGCTGGTCAACCGTGTAGTGAGACTTGCGAAAATTATGATCAAATACTCTAAAAAAGCGCCACAATGACACAGATCATTTTTTTGGGTCAGAATTATCTCAGATGCAGTTAATTGAGTGAGTTGAGTGTTATACTATGCTGTTTCGTGAGAAATCAGTGAGTTTTGACAAATATTTGAAAATATTATTGCCATATATTGATGAAAATGTAAGTAAAATAAATTGAATTTTGTATCAATCATTTGTTTAGCTTTTCAATCAGTAGTGCTGTGAAAACCAGTGCTTATTATCATAAGTGTATGACAATAGGCATTAGGGACTCATTTCAATGTTTATGCCAACATAGCAATGCACATGATATTTACAAATTGTCAGATGTTTCCAGGAAAGCTAAAAACAGTCATTGTTTCTGTTTACAACTGTAACATTCTAGAAAAGAATGACCTCTTATTTTAATGGAATGGCTACAATTGCATGATCAAACCTTGTGGACATATTTACATCATGTAAAGAGTGCCTGTTACAAATAGTTTTACACCAATTCATTCATATCACCTTGTTAGAAATGTACCCCACCCAGTTTTTATACGGTAAACAATATAACGGTTGAGAAAAATGGACGCGTCTCAGTAGCCGATAATGCGTTGCCGCATGTCATTTCATTCTGTATTTTTGTCGAATGTGTTGGAGAATCGAACAGGTTTTATTCTGGTATCTTATTTCAGTTATTGCCATGAAATGTTTACGGTTACCGCACCATTACACGCGAATGATTATACGTGACATCACTAAATGCTTCTGGACTATTAAGTGAATAACTGTATGTGAGTCTCTTCTTATTTCTAAATAATTAGAGTACAAAGTCAACACCTTACCTATATTGAAACTGGCAATTGATTTAATTTGAATGTTTAAATAGCAATGCCAATAGCTATATGAAGAAACCCTTAGTCTGATCATTGCATCTCTAAATTTGTGTACATTAACCTTTTATAAATATGGTTGTAGTTGAAAGAAAGAAAATTGTCTTTACAATACTTCTCTGCTAGAGTCGCTTAACGGTGCATTCCAAGATTAGATGAAGTTACCTCTTCATCTCAATTTAAGGTTTAACAAGAGAACTGTGATACAAAGTATCACAGCGGGCCTAAAACCACTCTTTAAGAGATATAACGATTCGCACAGTTATTTACTTAATTATCTTCAATTTTCACACACACACACACACACACACACACACACACACACACACACACACCTTTTCATCCATACAGAAGTATACTACGAGGAAATTTAGAACAAAGATGAAATGCTGATAAATTGTTGAAATAAAGTATTTACAACATGTAAAACTAATCCGGCAATAAATTATTAGGAAATACTGAAGAATCGATGGTTTTAAAAATCGCCTAAGGGGTACGAACTGGTTAGTGTACGAATAAAATAATTAGACTGCGTCTAAAATTTGACATACAAAAAGATACGAAACTACCTTCGTAATAAGTATTAAAGCAGTCTAGCAAAAAAATAGACTGTGTCTGACCTTATTTTATTTCAGTCTTCAATATCATGTACTTTCAGTATAAAATGTGAACCAATGTAAAGCAGTCTGCCAAATCCCCCAGAGGAACTTTTTAACCCCGTATTAAATAATGCGGCCCGCCTTTAGTGTTTAGTGTTTCCAACTCCTTGACCAAGCCTCACATAGTTAAATCTTATGTTATTAAGGTTATCTGTGACGATTTGTTTCATTTGGACAGTGATCATTTTAAGTCATAAGCATTAAAAATTATTGGTGTCAAAAAGTCAGTTCTTCCTAATTCCCTATATACAAAATTGTTTTGACTTCCTGTTTTGATGACTCAAATTGACTTGCAGGGTTGCATATGTGTTCTTTCAATTTGTGCAGCTTTATATAGAAAATCCGTACTTGGCTACTGTAATGCAAAATCGAAGATATGAGCTTATAGAATAATTCCAGTGAATGTTTTACGGTTAACATTTTAACCGTTTTGATTTAAAAACTGCTTTTTGTACTTGGTCTACTTACGTTTGTTGTGTCTTATTGATTGAACCACGACTTGTAAATACAATTATTAAATATATCTATAGGTGTCCCATTAAAATAGAAGTTAAGATGTCTTGATAATTGTCGCTCTATTCTTAATATTACAATTTTTGTTTTACTTATATTTATTTTTAATTTCAATCTCTCACAATAATTATGTAAAATATTAAATCAATAACAGATACAATGCAAACATACAGAAGATGCAAACCCATCAGTAAGGGGGATAGTAGTATAAACGCTCTTTTTGAGCTAAATTCATAGATACAGATGCTCTTTCCCTCGTAATCACATCTAAAAACGAAACGATTTACTTTGAGTCAGTTTCACTAGAGGCTTGAATAAAGTGTCCCATCTATATATTTACTTAGAACTGGTTATTTGTTGGCGATTAACGTCGAGTATAAGTGTATGAGAAGTTGTTTCACAGTCGACGTAGAGTCAATTACTATCGAAGCAGCAGAATAACAACGATTGGTTAACACAAAATTATTGCAGGAATCATAACTCGTTTCGTGGATACAGCCAATATTTCAACACCAATAGCCAAATCAATTAAGTACATTACAGACGCCACGCCCAGATCCAATAGCATTGATTGATTGGCGAATGTGTTGATGTAATTTTGATTTGGGCGTCAACCGGATTTCCATATAAAAAAACAACACTTGTCCTATTGAACGTCTCCCGTTTAATTATATAATATGGGATAACATGGGAAATATTATGCGACAACGGATATTTATACATTTAATTTCATTTTTATACAAAATTGCTACTCTGCAGCATGTTACATGGTTCCGACGACGCAATTTACTTTGTTACAGAAAAAAATGCAGCACAATTTGGATAATTTTTTAAATATCAACATAAAATAATAAACATATCAATTTTCTGACACAGTATCGTCTATATTCCCATTATCTGGCAGTAAAAACGAGATGGTGGTGATTCAAACACCTGTTTGATTTTAGAATAATTTATATGAATGATACTTACTTTAAAATGATGTCATTCGCAGATGAAATTATTATTTATTTGTTCAAGCAATACAACATCTCCGGATATTTCATAAAACAATTTACAGCGTTTCTCTTTGTTAAAGGTAATCAGTAAATGTTGATATTTAAAATAATTAAAGAATCTTACTCATTAAATGTTCAATTATCTATCTAGATTGTAAAATGATACGAAGGCAAAACATCATATCACTTTTACAAATCATTTTTGATGAATTTAAAAGCATGTTTTAATGCAAAATAACGAAATTATTAAGGCCATACATTCCAAATACACCGCGTGCATTTTTAATTACATTAATAATTTCCTGCATGTATATTATCCATATCTATGGAAACATGTAACAGAAAGTATCAAAGCAATTTCATTGAAATTGGGAGGACTTGAATAAGAAATTACATTTAGTCTACGTCAAATCATGCATAATTGTTTTTAATGTCGTATACACATGTTAAAAATGCTACTAAATATTTTGACGAAGATTTGCAAAATCGAAAGTAGCTGTTCCGTTCAGTATATAACATGTATAAAGTGGCAGGTTGTTAGCTGTTCTGTTCAGTATATAACATGTGCTTATTTTACTGTCATTATGATTATAAATCATATTTAAAGCTGCGTCCTTTCAATGCTATCCGTTCTTCTGTTGGACATATATTGTATTATTTGGTTTTGTCATTGAAAACAATGTCAATGTCAAGTATATCAGGCAACAGTTGTTCGTTTCACGTGATATCTATTATATCAATTTAATCCCAAATCAACCATCTAGCTATCTACAGTTGTCGCATTAACATATTCCAGTGAAAGTATGTTCAACGACAAACTATAGAAACTCTAAAAAAGAACACACACAATGAATTTTAACCAGCTCTGATGATATAGATAGTCTAAAGATTTTGCATAGTTACGACATAACGACGCACTACATCAAGCAATTATTACCTGCGTGACGGTGTCAACACGACGCTTATCTTGCTTGTGTTCGTATAAAATTAATTTCCTTAAATGCCAGTTATAAATATAATCTTTCAACATCATTTGAAATAGTTAGATGAAAATCACCTTGAATAAACGTTAAGAGTATTGCCAAATATGTCAATGATAACAAGGAACATTTTGTTCTTACAAGTGTCTGTACAGTAAGAAAACAATGCAAAATCAAATTGTCCTCTGAAAACCTTCCAATGTAAAATTGTGCATGGTTGCCAGAAGAGATACCAGTTGATTTGTAACAGAAAGTGTTCACATTTGTGGTAATTATCTGATGATGGCGAATATATTATAATCGTTTGTGTCATGTGGAGTATTTTTGCATGTTTTACGGGACTTTGGGACTATGATTCAAATGCTTTTACCTACGTCAATTCTAGTCATATGAAATACGAGGTATGTATTTACAAATTAGATTTTGTATCGCATCAAATTTGCAAATGAAAAAAACAACCGCAATACCAACAACTTAAAGATTCTAAATAACATTCTCCCTATACACAAGTTAATGAAAGCGTTTCTATTTTAAACCGACTTTGTAACAGGTTCTTTCAACTTCTACAAATCACGACTGATTCCTTCCTGGGAAGTATAACCAGTACTGATCAGTTGGAGACAAATTGTCTTACTCAATGATACAGCTATGGTTCCGATTGTGCAGCAAACCTACTGATTTTTATTCCGACACTTTACCACTTAACTCATGCACGCATCAACACAACAAAATGTTAATCAATCTATTACACGCCGATGTTTATGTTTATCCTTGAATTTTCGCACGGCGTCCAAATTCTTGTATATGACTTGTCCGTGGATCAAAACCACGATCTTTGGCATGGGAGGCGGAATCTTGGTCACTGGACTGCAACGGCAGTTATGATAATTCAAGACTTTGATCTATCAAAACGTAATTTACGATACATCTTGTATCAGTTTGTAAGATGCTACATCTGTACACTTTATGTAATTTAGGATTACTCGAAACATTTCCACTGGTTCTTAAAGCGACTTGTTCCATAGATACACATATGTTGTTTTCATCATGCATGGCAAACATGGGGTTCATCAGACTGCTTTGTCATATTTTCGAATAGTCTAATGACTCTTCATTTGTTATAGTGCAACTTGGCAGAACCCATGGACATGTCCCAATACATCAACTCTATTGTAGAAATTAACATGATCATTTTTATAATTAAAAAAGCGAGACCTTAAAGTTTTGGTGCTGAGTTAAATACCTTATGCCCAAAGTTAAAGACACTATGTATACAATCTGCATATCATCTCTGTCATGATAATACTCCTCTTTTCCTATAAACATTTCATTTACTGTATTAATCCAGGCAAACATTGGAATATTATGTTAACCAGATTACTGTTTAACAACTTTGAACATGTTCTGTGTAATGCTGGTCCTTTTTACAGTGTACAGCTACATACTTTCTAACTGACATATCGTCAAACCTGACCCAATGTCACCCAAATTTGATGGAACTCGTGAATCGTTTGAAGCAGTTTCAAAAAAGAAATATGACCAACTAATTGGCACAGCTCTAGTTTCTCGGACGCAGGAATATTCTTACCGCCTCTTACACGAGACCTTTAAGATAGAACACAATAGTAAGCACATAGTATGTTTTCCTGCTTGATGTGTAGCTTCCCCTCTCTTTAGCTTTGAACATAAATGAAATGAATAATGTAAAAGCATAAAAATTCTACCCACTATATTACTGCACCATATTATACATTGAGGGGTTTGCTACTGTTCGTAGGTAACCCCTGCTGTCTATTCTTCTTTATGGTTGTGATTTCCATATATATCATTTTGTACAATCATTGACATGGTTTATAATAAGACTTTTATGGCAGTTGTGTCCGTTGTATACTTCATCTCACTATGTGCATATATTTGTTATTGGACCATATGCTTAACGAATGAATGTTATTTGACGATAACCATGTTACACATGCATAGTAAGTGGAGCACGATGGACTTCCGGTAAACGTTTTACATGCAAGTTCATATCTCATGAATATAAAAAGAATAATTCCATTTCTTATATTTATATTAGCAATGCACTGATTGTCACCACCCTATCCTGTTTTACATTTATCTAGCACCTATAAACATGTAAAGTAGGTGTTGCATCCTTAAGTTAAACATGTTGAATAGAACGGCACAGAGTTCACCTTTTGTATACAACCCATTGCGCCAAGAAGTCAAAAATCGTAAATACTTGTGACTTTTTTTCGCTTTATAACTAATCGCAAAACTGTAACAAGGTTGTTTTAATGCGAAATTATGTCCAAGCTATAATGAAGGTATCAAGGTATCCGTTTATGGGAAAATAAACGTCAACGTTCTATATAGATTCATTGAAGTAGCTACGTCATGAATAAAAATCATAAAACATGTTTGTTTCTATTTGTTGCTACAGTCGTTTGATGGTATACTATTTCGTTGAACAACAGAGATGAATTTAAGGGAGCTTATTATAATGTTCGGCATTCATTTAAATATTTTAATAAAGACTCACATAGTATTCAAATTAGTAGTTAAAACGAATATCGACAGCAATAATTGCGACTTTAATTCTGTTTCATTTACTGAGGTCCTGCTTTTTTTATTGGCAGATATTCAGATCAGGTATCAGGTTTGATCGATCTTGCAACTCATTTTCAGAGTTGTTTTTACTGATCGTCTGTTAGCCGTCGATGGCATAAAATAGCGCTGAATATCAATCACTCAATCTGGAAAAGGGAACCCACACAATTTGCTAATATTACTGAAATTAAACACGTTCATTTTATACAAAACCTTTTCAAAACGGTAACAACGTATATTTTAATGTACATACCGGATAGACGAGGTATTCAAATAACACATTCACCGCAACAAACTATATACAGAAAGTAATCATAATAAATACAATACAAACAAACCATTGCAATTGCAACGGGATTTCCCGCCTTGGAAAGGTCATTAGCAAGCCGGTCACGTGGGAGTTTAACCCCGAGCTGTTGAATTATACAACGACGTGAATAAAGGTAGCACAGCCGGGCTCTCCCCTTGCTTTACAACAGATTGCACATTTGTATGTTGTCATTAGTCAATACTCAGATATTATACAAAAAAATCTCTAAAGTATTGTGCATAACCAACAAGCCAACATGCCAATGTTGCCTACGTTCTGACAAAACGTACGATTGTTTATGTTTGTTTCGAATTCGAGATTGAGTTCTGCCATGCAATAAATCGTGTTTTTATTCCAAATTATTTGAATTATGAAAGAAAATAAATTCACCTACCCATAAACAATGTTATATAATCTGAAAATTGTAGTAAAGAGTTTAAGTGTTTATATGAGAAGGTTACTATTTAATTAAATATCCTTTGCAACAAAAACATGTTTTTTTCATATTTAAGGCATAAGGAAACCATTAATCATTTCCTAAGAATTGCTGCCTACGGTGATTAAACTTAACACATTAAAGAAGTTGTGTTGTCACTAATACACTCAAATAATAACAGTGGTCGGCGGGCGATTTGATATAAAAACACGCAAGATAATGCATTTGCTGCGCAGCCATTGGAAATACAGAATAAAAAGAACGGTTAAACAACACATAAGCACAGGCATAAGCGGAGTTGCATTTGCCACCCATGTCGAAGAACACAGGCCTTGAAACCGGAAAATACACTCAGCAACTTCCCCTACAATTAATACCACAGCAGAGTATATCTCGTCCAAACAACGGATGATCAAGAAATAAGCATGAGTTACGAGAACTAATTTTAATATACCTCCAAAGACGGTATTCATTGCTTTTATTGTAAGATGCTATCTGGGAGCACATTTAGCCAACTATGCTTCAGTGTTTCCAAGATTTACGACTCGCTGTGGGCGATCTGGAAATAATGCTCTCAAGCCCTAATAGTAAAATATGATTTAGATGCAATGTACCCGCGTTGACTCCCTATGATAACATCATCCGCATTTCATGCATTGCCGGGTCTGAGGTGAGAGAGATATTCGCGAAATGTGTAATAATTATATATGATATTGATATATTTAAGTTATGATTTATTTGTCTTGGTCTTCTAGTCACGCGTTGTAAATAGTTGATAATTGATAAAATCGTACGTTCATCTATTTGAATAGAAGTCGAGATAAGTACTGCTCGGAATGGGTATTTTGAATATTGAACAAGCATATTCAACGGATCGATACTTTTTTAAGACGTTTACAAAACCAAGTCATGACCAGGACTGCTTTTCCCAAAAACAACTAACGATAAAGGTCGCCGTAAATCAACCTCACAATTTCTTCGTTGTGAATTCAAAATTTGATCGACATTTGAAATTAATGTACATCTAGAAAGTATAGTATTTCTGATTAGTTTGAACCAATTTTGGGTTCATTTGGTTCAATATTTAAAATATTATGAATAAATGTTGGTTTACGTTTACGACGATTTTTGACGCAATTATTTTTATGAAACGTACACCTGTTTTTCATATACTCTCAGAAGAATATACGACCGACTTGAATATATATATACGTGTGTGTGTGTGTGTGTGTGGATAATTATTTGTGAATAGCTACAATGCAAACCAAGACGCAATTAAACGTTTCAGAGACGTATTGTTTGCATTGATTGTATTCTGTTGTTCCAAATAAGCAAGAACACTATGAGGTTGACCAGATTGCTTTTCTACAGTTACTTTATGACAATCTTTTGAGCAATTGTATTTGTTACAGTTTATCAATACACATCTTGAAAACTGGATACAACCATCCAGTGTCGGTGAAAATATTCCAGTGTATCATGAATATTGCAGAAAGAAACATGATCAATTAACCATTTTAATTGTAATGCCCGACCAATGTACATAGCTTTAATTTCCCTTGCCGCACTAGAATCATCCTACCGACAGGTAATTGAGGTACCTGGTAAACAGGACTGCGTTTCACAAAAAAAAAAACTTACGACAAAAATTGACGTAAACGTAAACCAATTATTAATAACATATTTAATACAATCATTTTAAATTTCAATCAAAATTTAAACATTCCCTGAAAATAATGTCAAATTGACTTACGGCGATTTTGTGAAACGCAGTCCAGGACTTTAAATATTTGTGAAGTTTTGGTGCTGAGTTAAACAATGAATGTAAGAAAAAAACTATGAAAATACATACTATGTATTTATTATTCATATCAAAGTTGGTACCATTTCCTCCCGTATTCCCCTGTAAATAGTTGGTTTACTCTGTCGAACAACGGATCAATCGTGACAAGCATAGGTGATTCGGTGTAAACATGTGCGTTTGTTTTTTAAGATGTAAATTACATATTTCGTACAATTTTGTTTTAAAATATCAAAATTATTGGAAAGAAATTAATCTTATAAAGTTTCTATCCTAGACACATACGCTTGTATATGAGTATATATGATTTTCGATGCACATTTCACACAATGCTGGTTTGAAAACAGGAAATTTCTCTGAGTAAAATGTTTACAAAATATGGACAATGTCATATGGCTAGGGTATTTGACAACTGCGTGATGCAATAATGCATGTTTTACACTAAGACATTGCCTGTGTATAATCTGATAAAACATGTTTTAAATAAAAAAAATCACATGAGTGTGTGGTCAATATTCTTGTAATTGTGTATGCCTGAAGGTGACTTGTATTGCCGGATGATAACTCCTTAATTCTTGTAATTGTGTATGCCTGAAGGTGACTTGTATTGCCGGATGAAAACACTTTATTCTTGTAACTGTGTATGCCTGAAGGCGACTTGTATTGCCGGATGATAACTCCTTAATTCTTGTAATTGTGTATGCCTGAAGGTGACTTGTATTGCCGGATGATAACCCTTAATTCTTGTTGTTGTGTATGCCTGAACGTGACTTGTATTGCCGGATGATAACTTCTTAATTTTTGTAATTGTGTATGTCTGAAGGTGACTTGTATTGCCGGATGATAACCCTTAATTCTTGTTATTGTGTATGTCTGAAGGTGACTTGTATTGCCGGGTGAAAACACTTTATTCTTGTTATTGTGAATGCCTGAAGGTGACTTGTATTGCCGGGTGAAAACACTTTATTCTTGTAATTGTGAATGCCTGAAGGTGACTTGTATTGCCGGATGAAAACACTTTATTCTTGTAATTGTGTATGCCTGAAGGCAACTTGTATTGCCGGATGATAACTTCTTAATTCTTGATATTGTGTATGCCTGAAGGTGAATTGTATTGCCGGATGAAAACATTTTTATTCTTGTAATTGTGTATGCCTGAAAGTAACTTGAATTGCCGGATGATAACCCTTAATTCTTGTTATTGTGTATGCCTGAACGTGACTTGTATTACCGGATGATAACTTATTAATTCTTATAATTGTGTATGTCTGAAGGTGCTTTGTATTGCCGGATGAAAACACTTTATTCTTGTAATTGTGTATGCCTGAAGGCGACTTGTATTGCCGGATGATAACTTCTTGTTTCTTGTTATTGTGCATGCCTAACGGTGATTTTTATTACAAGGTGATAACGCCTTAATGCTTGTAGTTCTGTATTGTGATTAGTTTTATAAATTAATCAACTTTGTGCTGTTGTAACAGATGCGTCTTTTGAATGCATCCTTTCCTTGTGTGCATACATTTCCAAATCGTTTGACTTCCTTGAAACAAAACACACGACCGTAACGCGCACGATCACATCTTAATTATAAATGTTGCAAAAAATAGTTCCACAAAGCTAACGATTGCGTATTGTTATCAACAACCATGCCATAATTTGAATGTATCTCGTCAACGGTACAAAACATGACAGTTCAAAATTTATTTTACTCTTTATATAGTTTCTGATATTTGTAATGTTGACGATGTAGTTTTTGTAACCTTTTTTTTAAAACATATCTTGAAGGAAATTAAAAGTGATGCGCGAATGGGTTTAAGATTGGTCCGTTATGCTGTTATCCACTCTTTACTTGACATTGTCTGACATGTGACATCTGTCACGTGATTTCTAACAGGAATTTGTTTGTTGTGTGTCTGAAAACTTTAATAATGACGGCATCGATATATTATATAAATCTAGCTACGATCATCACTAAGCCAGTGAATATATTTCAAATAAATTGCGATATAGTTATAAAAGTGCCAATTATATATAGATGGTCATATGTTTATAAAGGAAATGACAGACGAATTAAGATAAATTAACCTTATTCAAACAAGCAGTGTAACATGTTTTTATTATAAGGATTGACACGACGACCACCAAATTTACAATAACTTATATAATCGTCACCAATTTGATACAAAAATCAGAAAATACAAAACTAACACGAGATATATCATTCAAAGAACACAACCACCAAAGCAGCATAAAACACAGGTTATATTATTATATATATTATACATAAACTGAAAAGAAGTGACAACAAATCTATATTAGATTTAAATTCCATCACAGCCAGGCTCATCTTTAATATGAATTCCACAGCTTAACCATTGCCCCCATGTCCACGCTTTCTAATCTTTTACAAGATGTCATTCATTTTTTTCCTAATAATGTAATTGAAATGCACTGTATGAATCAGGTTAACATTGTTTTAAAATACTTTGTACTGGCATCCGTCTAGACAGTTTATCTAGCCAAGCATAGGAAGAAAGAACAGCCATGACAGCAATTCCAAAAGTTAAACGGTTATATCAAAACGAACAATAATTTGGTTGCTAAAGTTAGTCTCAAAATGTCGTCAAAATGAATAAAAAACATGTTATCAAATGCTCTGTCAACGTTCGTTTCAACAACTGTATCCACGCCTCCAGGAAATATCAGTTCAGCACACGCAACTGTGTTTATTCTTTTTCTAAATTTGTAAATACAAAGAGTGGGCATACTGTTTGAGAACTTTTTTACCGTTTTAAGTATGTGTAGACAGTCGGTCGCCTCGTTACTGAGCGGTAGAGTGTGTCATACGTCACGTGCTTGTTAGTGTTTGTTATATATCTGGTACTTACCTGACAATTGCACCATCAAAACATTTAAAAATTACCGAAAAGGAATGACTTAAAAAATTGACGATGTTTCACTTCAAATATTCTGTCATAGTTTTATCTTAAGTAGATACATTTTTTGCTTATATGGAACTCAGTTATTGTAAATGAATAAATAAATGACACACATAGTTACAAGGAAGATAAAATTCAATTGACAGAAGGATAGTTTTTGCAACACGAGGCCAAGATAAAGTGTCAATGTGAAATTTACAATTACCAGGATACATATGGTCAAATATCGAAATAGAATGATAATATACTCCTGGAAAAAAAGTTGAGCGCCCCTGATTTTTTCCACAATTTTAGCGCGACCACAACTGCAATACTAATATTGTTTTGGTAAGAATATTATAATGATGGTAAGCTCTGCACCGAAAATGGTAAAAATTACTCCAGGACCTAATCCAACGTCTTACTGATGGCATGAGGAGAAGGGTTGAGGCTGTCATCCGGGTACGTGGAGGCTATTCACGTTATTGAAGATTGCGTCACAGTATGTCATGTTGGTGTTATACCTGTCATTTTTAGTAAAAAGTATCCACTTGGAAACGCCTTTTAGGCATAGAACCACCATTGGAAAAAGGAAGTGCTTCCGTTAGGTAGTCGCATAATGGCGTTTACAAATATTTCTCGTTTCTTCTTCTTTAAAAATGCATTTTCCTTATTTTAATGCTCTTTTTTATTTGAATGGCATTATTGATGTATTTTGAATATTTTGATAGCATTGTCATGTTTGAACTGTAAAGTATGAAGATAGAAATCGATGCTTGGAAATTGGGGTATGAATACATGATTTCGGAAGTCTACTTTCACTTTGTCAACAGTGTACACACTGAGCAGAAAAAATCTCTTTTAAGACACATGACTCCTATTTTTCTCATCATATTTTGATAGTGTAGATGTTGACAAACAGTAAAATGTAAGTTTCACTTCTTTCATTTGGGGTTCTCTACGAATGACAAGCCTCCAAACTTTTATTATTTACTAAAGAATAAAGAACAATAATAAATGGTGGATTTACACCTTTAGATTCTACAGCTCCGTATTTAAAACATGTATATTTCTACTAAAAAACAACACGCGTGCTTCGACATTATGATTAAAAGGTACATTAAACTTATAACTGTGCATGTTTCTGATTGTTGAAGGTTTCTTGCCACACATCACATCAGTTTTTTCTTAGCTTAAAATGTCGGTCATCTTATGACAGCACTTGTATTATCATTTATTGTAAAAATTGTCGAGGGTTGCTTAACTTTTTTCCAGGTGTATATATAAATATTTATTGTAATGTAATTAAACAATAAGAATATTTTTCAACTGATGTTAATTTTTTTGCGTAGTATTGTGAAACTGCTGCAGGTTTTTGAGATTGACAATTATTGAGAATTTTATCTTCTAATTTAAGTTATGTTGAGAGCATACCATTAAACTTCTGAGTAGTTCAAGAGTAGTCTTCCAATGGTAGAAATGATATAGTTGAATAGGAATAAAACATTTGCAAAAAAAAACAAATTGGTGTAGTCTTATTAGATATATATAAACTGACATCCCATCCTCATTTCTATGTTGTGTTTTGTGTTTATTACATGTATTTTACACCATAAAATTTCATCCAATAAACATCACCATCATTACTGCCACTGGATGATACAAAAGAAAGCAGTACTGTACTTACACAGAAAATATAATAATGAAATACAATAATAATCATTTAGTTTTTTTCTAAGCCAGATTTTTTAAAATCCAATTGTATTCATTTTATTCTACTTAAGTCCAAATATAATGGTTAAACTGTAGTAAATGTACGTATTACCGGCTATGATGAAACAACGCTGAAATCTTTGTATTAATCAATCACATTTACCTCCCCTGTACTTTAAAATCGTTAATTCATATCAAAGAAATGATATGTGGTTTCAGAACAAGTTGCGATCTTATTTATAATACAATAGGGTAATTCAAAAGAGTTTAAAATACTGGACTCAAATAGCTGAGGGTATTCATACAAAAAAATTATTTTATTTTACTTTATATTAATATTTAGTGTCGTTCTCGTGGTAAAAATGTATAAAAATACCAATTAAATTTGCCTTAGTACCAAAACTTTACAATATTTTGTCTTTTTGTGTTTGAATATATGAATTTCAATTGGAATACTATATTTAATTTCTATAAAAACAAGTAATACCCCCAACACTAATGTTGAAACAATTAAGTACCTATACTGTAAGTGCTAATAATGTAATATTTAATATAACGTGTATCAGCTCGCAACAATACTTTAGTGTGTGGGTAAATATTTCCTTAACATCGCTTTTCTTCTGAAAACCAGTAATAGTTCACCCAAATTTCTTTGATTACTGAATCATTGTGTAAAGGCGCGGAATTGTATAGCAACGTTTGAAACACATGTTTTGAAAATAATATATATATATTCGTACATAATGCAATTATTTTTCAATAGGGGTAATAAAGTTGAAATGTATCATATGTCAAATATTTGTGGTTATCTTTGACAAAACCGTAAAAACGTGTAAAATACGTCTACCAATCATTATTGTAAATGTTTTAAACACTATGAGGAAATATCCGTTTTTATTTTGTTTTTTACTCTTGTTTTCAAAACTAGCGCCACAATACTAGTTTTATAAAACAAAACTGTAAAACAGTTCTTAAATCTAAAGTTTTAGATAGTATATGTCGATAACAGTATCTCCATATGGTTATACATTGACTCGGTAATAATATCTCCATATGGTTATACATTGACTCGATAATAATAACTCCACATGGTTATACATTGACTCGATAATAATATCTCCACATGGTTATACATTGACTCGATAATAATATCTCCACATGGTTATACATTGACTCGATAATAATAACTCCACATGGTTATACATTGACTCGATAATAATATCTCCACATGGTTATACATTGACTCGATAATACTATCTCCACATGGTTATACATTGACTCGATAATACTATCTCCACATGGTTATACATTGACTCGGTAATACTATCTCCATATGGTTATACATTGACTCGATAATAATATCTCCACATGGTTATACATTGACTCGATAATAATATCTCCACATGGTTATACATTGACTCGATAATACTATCTCCACATGGTTATACATTGACTCGATAATACTATCTCCACATGGTTATACATTGACTCGGTAATAATATCTCCATATGGTTAAACATTGACTCGGTAATAATAACTCCACATGGTTATACATTGACTCGATAATAATATCTCCACATGGTTATACATTGACTCGATAATACTATCTCCACATGGTTATACATTGACTCGATAATACTATCTCCACATGGTTATACATTGACTCGATAATAATATCTCCACATGGTTATACATTGACTCGATAATACTATCTCCACATGGTTATACATTGACTCGGTAATAATATCTCCATATGGTTATACATTGACTCGATGATAATATCTCCATATGGTTATACATTGACTCGATAATAATATCTCCACATGGTTATACATTGACTCGATAATACTATCTCCACATGGTTATACATTGACTCGGTAATAATATCTCCATATGGTTATACATTGACTCGATGATAATATCTCCATATGGTTATACATTGACTCGGTAATAATATCTCCATATGGTTAAACATTGACTCGATAATAATAACTCCACATGATTATACATTGACTCGATAATAATATCTCCACATGGTTATACATTGACTGGATGATAATATCTCCACATGGTTATACATTGACTCGATAATAATAACTCCACATGGTTATACATTGACTCGATAATAATATCTCCACATGGTTATACATTGACTCGATAATAATATCTCCACATGGTTATACATTGACTGGATGATAATATCTCCACATGGTTATACATTGACTCGATAATAATATCTCCACATGGTTATACATTGACTCGATAATACTATCTCCATATGGTTATACATTGACTGGATGATAATATCTCCACATGGTTATACATTGACTGGAAGATAATATCTCCACATGGTTATACATTGACTCGATAATTATATCTCCACATGGTTATACATTGACTCGATAATTATATCTCCATATGGTTATACATTGACTGGATGATAATATCTCCATATGGTTATACATTGACTCGATAATAATATCTCCACATGGTTATACATTGACTGGATGATAATATCTCCACATGGTTATACATTGACTCGATAATAATATCTCCACATGGTTATACATTGACTGGATGATAATATCTCCATATGGTTATACATTGACTGGATGATAATATCTCCGTATGGTTATACATTGACTCGATAATAATATCTCCACATGGTTATACATTGACTGGATGATAATATCTCCACATGGTTATACATTGTCTGGATGATAATATCTCCACATGGTTATACATTGACTGGATGATAATATCTCCACATGGTTACACATTGACCGGATGATAATATCTCCATATGGTTACACATTGACCGGATGATAATATCTCCATATGGTTACACATTGACTGGATGATAATATCTCCATATGGTTATACATTGACTGGATGATAATATCTCCACATGGTTATACATTGACTCGGTAATAATATCTCCATATGGTTATACATTGACTCGATAATTATATCTCCATATGGTTATACATTGACTGGATGATAATATCTCCATATGGTTATACATTGACTCGATAATAATATCTCCACATGGTTATACATTGACTGGATGATTATATCTCCACATGGTTATACATTGACTGGATGATAATATCTCCATATGGTTACACATTGACCGGATGATAATATCTCCATATGGTTACACATTGACTGGATGATAATATCTCCATATGGTTATACATTGACTGGATGATAATATGACCATATGGTTAGACATTGACTGGATGATAATATCTCCATATGGTTACACATTGACTGGATGATAATATCTCCATATGGTTATACATTGACTGGATGATAATATGACCATATGGTTAGACATTGACTGGATGATAATATCTCCAAATGGTTATACATTGACTGGATGATAATATCTCCATATGGTAATACATTGACTGGATGATAATATCTCCATATGGTTATACATTGACTGGATGATAATATTTCCATATGGTCATACATTGACTGGATGATAATATCTCCATATGGTTATACATTGATTGAATGATAATATTTCCATATGGTTATACATTGCCTCGATAATTATATCTCCACATGGTTAAGCATTGACTGGATGATAATATCTCCACATGGTTATACATTGACTGGATGATAATTTCTCCACATGATTATACATTGACTAGATGATAATATCTCAACATGGTTATACATTGACTGGATGATAATATCTCCACATGGTTATACATTGACTGGATGATAATATTTCCATATGGTTATACATTGACTGGATGATAATATTTCCATATGGTTATACATTGACTGGATGATATTTTTTCCATATGGTTTTACATTGACTCGATAATAATATCTCCATATGGTTACACATTGACTGGATGATAATATTTCCATATGGTTATACATTGACTGGTTGATAATATCTCCATATGGTTATACATTGACTGGATGTTTAATATTTCCATATGGTTATACATTGACTGGATGATAATATTTCCATATGGTTATACATTGACTGGATGATAATATTTCCATATGGTTATACATTGACTGGATGATACTATTTCGATATGGTTATACATTGACTAAATTATAATATCACCATATAATTTATGGTTATACATTGACTGAATGATAATAGCTCCATATGGTTATACATTGACAGGATGATAATATCTCCATATGGTTACACATTGACTAGATGATAATATTTCCATATTGTTACACATTGACTGGATTATAATATCTCCACATGGTTATACATTGACTGGATGATAATATTTCCATATGGTTATACATTGACTGGATGATAATATTTCCTTATGGTTATACATTGACTGGAAGATAATATTTCCATATGGTTACACATTGACTAGATGATAATATCTCCATAAGGTTACACATTGACTGGATGATAATATCTCCATATGGTTATACATTGACTGGATGTTAATATTTTCATATGGTTATACATTGACTGGATGATAATATTCCCATATGGTTATACATTGACTGGATGATAATATTTCGATATGGTTATACATTGACTAAATGATAATATCTCCATATAATTTATGGTTATACATTGACTGAATGATAATATCTCCATATGGTTATACATTGACCCGATGATAATATCTCCATATGGTTACACATTGACTAGATGATAATATTTCCATATTTTTACACATTGACTAGATTATAATATCTCCATATGGCTACACATTGACTGGATGTTTAATATTTTTCTAAATGGTTATACATTGACTGGATGATAATATCTCCATATGGTTATACATTGACTCGATGATAATATCTCCATATGGTTACACATTGACTAGATGATAATATTTCCATATTGTTACACATTGACTGGATTATAATATCTCCATATGGTTACACATTGACTGGATGTTTAATATTTCCATATGGTTATACATTGACTGGATGATAATATCTCCACATGGTTATACATTGACTGGATGATAATAAATCCATATGGTTATACATTGACTGGATGATAATATTACCATATGGTTAGACATTGACTGGATGATAATATCTCCATATGGTTATACATTGACTGGATGATAATATTACCATATGGTTAGACATGGATTGGATGATAATATCTCCACATGGTTAGACATTGACTGGATGATAATATCTCCACATGGTTATACATTGACTTGATGATAATATCTCCACATGGTTATACATTGACTGGATGATAATATCTCCATATGGTTAGACATTGAGTGGATGATAATATCTCAATATGGTTATACTTTGACTGGATGATAATATCTCCATATGGTTATACATTGACTGGATGATAATATCTCCATATGGTTAGACATTGACTGGATGATAATATCTCAATATGGTTATACTTTGACTGGATGATAATATCTCCATATGGTTATACATTGACTGGATGATAATATCTCCATATGGTTAGACATTGAGTGGATGATAATATCTCAATATGGTTATACTTTGACTGGATGATAATATCTCCATATGGTTATACATTGACTGGATGATAATATCTCCATATGGTTAGACATTGAGTGGATGATAATATCTCAATATGGTTATACTTTGACTGGATGATAATATCTCCATATGGTTATACATTGACCGGATGATAATATCTCCACATGGTTATACATTGACTGGATGATAATATCTCCACATGGTTAGACATTGACTGGATGATAATATCTCAATATGGTTATACTTTGACTGGATGATAATATCTCCATGTGGTTATACATTGACTGGATGATAATATCTCCAAAAGGTTATACATTGACTGGATGATAATATCTCCATATGGTTATACATTGACTGGATGATAATATCTCCATATGGTTATACATTGACTGGATGATAATATCTCCACATGGTTAGACATTGACTGGATGATAATATCTCAATATGGTTATACTTTGACTGGATGATAATATCTCCATGTGGTTATACATTGACTGGATGATAATATCTCCATATGGTTATACTTTGACTGGATGATAATATCTCCATATGGTTATACATTGACTGGATGATAATATCTCCACATGGTTAGACATTGACTGGATGATAATATCTCAATATGGTTATACTTTGACTGGATGATAATATCTCCATGTGGTTATACATTGACTGGATGATAATATCTCCATATGGTTAGACATTGACTGGATGATAATATCTCCAAAAGGTTATACATTGACTGGATGATAATATCTCCATATGGTTATACATTGACTGGATGATAATATCTCCATATGGTTATACACTGACTGGATGATAATATCTCCATATGGTTATACATTGACTGGATGATAATATCTCCAAAAGGTTATACATTGACTGGATGATAATATCTCCATATGGTTATACATTGACTGGATGATAATATCTCCATATGGTTATACACTGACTGGATGATAATATCTCCATATGGTTATACATTGACTGGATGATAATATCTCCATATGGTTAGACATTGAGTGGATAATAATATTTCAATATGGTTAGACATTGACTGGATGATAATAAATCCATATGGTTAGACATTGTCTGGATGATAATATCTCAACATGGTTATACATTGACTGGATGATAATATCTCCATATGGTTATACATTGACTGGATGATAATATCTCCATATGGTTATACATTGACTGAATGATAATATCTCCATATGGTTATACATTGACTCGATAATAATATCTCAACATGGTTATACATTGACTGGATGATAATATCTCCATATGGTTATACTTTGACTGGATGATAATATCTCCATATGGTTATACATTGACTGGATGATAATATCTCCAAAAGGTTATACATTGACTGGATGATAATATCTCCATATGGTTATACATTGTCTGGATGATAATATCTCCATATGGTTATACATTGACTGGATGATAATATCTCCAAAAGGTTATACATTGACTGGATGATAATATCTCCATATGGTTATACATTGACTGGATGATAATATCTCCATATGGTTATACATTGACTGGATGATAATATCTCCATATGGTTATACATTGACTGGATGATAATATCTCCAAAAGGTTATACATTGACTGGATGATAATATCTCCATATGGTTATACATTGACTGGATGATAATATCTCCATATGGTTATACATTGACTGAATGATAATATCTCCATATGGTTATACATTGACTCGATAATAATATCTCAACATGGTTATACATTGACTGGATGATAATATCTCCATATGGTTATACTTTGACTGGATGATAATATCTCCATATGGTTATACATTGACTGGATGATAATATCTCCAAAAGGTTATACATTGACTGGATGATAATATCTCCATATGGTTATACATTGTCTGGATGATAATATCTCCATATGGTTATACATTGACTGGATGATAATATCTCCAAAAGGTTATACATTGACTGGATGATAATATCTCCATATGGTTATACATTGACTGGATGATAATATCTCCATATGGTTATACATTGACTGGATGATAATATCTCCATATGGTTATACATTGACTGGATGACAATATCTCCATATGGTTATACATTGACTGGATGATAATATCTCCATATGGTTATACATTGACTGGATGATAATATCTCCACATGGTTATACATTGACTCGATAATAATATCTCCATATGGTTATACATTGACTGGATGATAATATCTCCATAAGGTTATACATTGACATGCGGAAAGATGGATTTGATGAATAAAATCATTACCAGCATGCCGCACGTCATTTTCAGTTAGCCAAATTCCGCTTTTCAAGAATGGTTGTTTACCAGTCCACGCAGCTGTTGGTTTTAAAAAATATACCGTGTATTTTTATGTTGACTCTAGGATAACCTTATTTTCAGTAACCGGTCGAACTTGTATTTTTCAATTATATGCGTATTATTTTGTTAAAAGTAGGGCTGAATATATTAATAACGTCATTGTCTCGTGCAAAAAGATATTGTACTAGCATAAGGGTTTTACTGTTTCACCTCAGTACCTGCTGCCGTTTTAGCAAGATGACGCTACTTTTATTTACACTGTCCCGTCTAGTGACAGGACAAATGTGGGACAGAAATAATATATGCACCTGTTAACCAAGTTTAAGATCCCAAGTGACGTCCATTTTAACTGACCGTCTCATTGGATTGACCCTTATTTTTTATGCTTTGTATCATTGTTTATAACATACCTTTGTGGTTACATGCATGCATTGTTTTATTCTTTTGAATGTTACATAAATATCTTTTGATAACTATAAAAGTTCAGTACTTGAAAATGTATGTAATTCGCCAAACTTAAACAAAAGAATTGAAAGCTAAAATAATATGGGTTGTTTTCAAACAACATGCTACATGCTATGCAAAATGGTCTGTTTGAGATATCTAATCGTTGACAAATAACATCCAATAGTGCACGTCAATTAACTGAAATCTGCTACTGAAAGACAATGTCTGTATTCAGTTTAAACAACTAAAAATAATAGAAAAATCAGAATCCTTAAAAACTATTTTTAAAATAAAAATATTTCCAACTTGAAACAAAGCTTTCAAAGGATACAACCTCCACAAAAGCATCACAAAAATAGAAAAGCAAACCGTCAGTGCAAAGCGAACCCTTTGAAACTTAAATCGTGTTTCCAGTTGCACCTGACCTCTCTCATCCTCGCATCGTAAACATTGTTTAATAATATAGCCGATACCGAAAACCTGATGAGGAATTGCATTGCAATCAAGGGGTCCTCCCGGTTCTGGGATAGACTTACACGACACATACTCTCAAACACAGTTTTATAGAATGAGCAGATCACCCGAGTTTTGCATTCATATTTAAACACAGCTCAATTATTGGTACTTTGTAATTTTTCTATTCATAGTGATTTTATTAATATAATTTTGGCTAGTGTTTTATGTCTCTGGCATGGTTTGTTCTATAGAATGTTAACCTTACAAACGTATTGGCCTTTTATTTTAATTACGTTGTATAGAACAACCATTACTGTGGTGTTTAGATAAATTCTCCTCTAAACAGTGAATAATTCAAAATACGAATAATTTACACCGTTTTAATTTAAAATCTGACGACGAGGACAGAGTGAGGCTGGACTATTGCCAGGTCTCATGCCCTGATTTGTGGTACAATCATCAGTCATTGTCAACTATTGTGTATGTTTTTACCGACTTTTTTTGTACAATAAAATGCATTGTCAAGGTGATAGTGTTCTATCAATACTGTTTTGTTTGACTTCAATTTCTTTTTCTTTTCATATAAATTGGTGTTATTAAGATGACTGTGATGATACGCCGTTAAACGAAAGATACATCCTCTAATATTTTATACGATGTATAAAACGCCATTTAAAGTTAGTGTTTAATTTCCTACACTTATAACACAAGAACATCAGGATATTTTTTGGTCAAATATTCGCAGGGACGATAGTGTAGTTGATAGATTGTATAATATTGAAGTCAGAGGTTTGATCTCTCAAAGAAACTCCACCCAGTACAGGATATACCTCGTATAATCGCACTCGTAATAACATTAATGAATTTATTTTACGAGAAAACTGGTCACATTAAGTTAGATCCTCACTGAAGTTATAAAAATTCCGAGGACGATAAAACATAACATACATCACTAAAACCAAAGGCACAAACTGTGCTTTGTTTTCAGTGATTTAAGTTAATTTTTAAGTTATCCAGTAGGTAAACATAATTATTGACTCTGTGATAGTTCATTATATATTTTAAAGTATATTATATATTTAACTTATTAAATATATGTGTGGGTGATATATATAATTAGCATATGAAGGAGCAGACCACTTTTTTACATGAAATTATATGTTTTTATATGAATTACATGTGTATGAAAATCGTTGTTATCATATGAGACGCAATGTGTCTTTAATTGAGTCTCATATGATACGTCTACGCACATCCCTTGATATGATAATACTAATTGGAGTATTGCCTAGGTAGATGAAAATAACTTATCATTGAAATTATTAGATATGGAATAGGTATTCATTCAAAAAAACATAAAAAGTATCTACTGAATGTAATATATATTTTTGTCGTTTTTAAATTTTAGTTTATTCTTATTTGTTTAAGCTCGACTGCAATGAAAGCTCAGAGCTTATATGACGGCTTTCGAGTCCGTTTCCTGGGTAGAACCAGTACTGAGTGTTGTTTTATGAAATGCATCGAGTCGAGCTTGGGATCGAACCTGCAACCTCTGGCGTGAGCGGCAAACACTCTATCCGTTAGACAACGCCCCGTTTTAAGTTTTATTTTGTTAAAATCATAATGATCACAAATTTAATAAAAATTGGTAGAAAATGTAGTTAAATGGATAATCGGTGATAGAAAACAGTAAGTTAATGGATAAGTTGGTATTTTTACAATTGGCAGTACTTTATTCTTGAAGCTAACATCAAACACGTAATTTGTCAAGTTTTATAACCTATCACTTACACAGTGATGGATGCGGCGTATAGATCAAAGAGAGGATGAGACAGGGGAGATGTATTCATTTAGTACTGACGCATTACTTACAACAGACGGGGAAAAAACATTTCAAGGGAAACAACTCAGAAGATACTCTGTTCTTTTTATTTAAGTGAAACAAGAGTAAGTTGTCTCCCGTTTGTAGTTAACTATGCTATTGGTGACAGCGCTAATTAGCGATTACTTTCACGTGAAATTACGAATATATTATAACGAATATCATGCATATCCATGGTTGATGTTCTACTTATATGCCATAATGGCTCAGTAAAATCTGAAAACAATTCCAGTTTCATTATGTGGTCATGAAATGAAACAGAAATAAACTAGTAATGAATATAGAACAAATATTGCTACAGAATTGATTGATTGAATATTTAGCGTCATTTTTATGTTTATCAAACAGTAATAAATATATATTTATTTATTACACCATACAGGACAGAAGAACAGTGATTTGTTTATTTATTGTTCTACAGTACTGTAATATTGACATATTTATATTTGATAAAAGTATGTGTCGTAGACATCTGTAAAACGAAATGTTGTTTGTTGTTGATATTGCTGTTTTTGCTGTTGTTTATTGGATGTGGACAGTAGTGCTATGGTTATCTTATATAGATACAGTAAAGAATAATATCTGTTGTGTATTAGCTAGTTTTGTATAATATCGTTTGGTGCAATGACTTACATTTTTCTATTTAAATGCAGTATATCAGTAAAATCACAAAAAAAAAAAGAAGGCTATTTCTACATTAATAAATCAAATACGAACGATTCTAAAATGAAATGATGCTACAATATATAACCGAATTGACGGATTAAATGGAAATAAAAATAAAATACCTCATTTGATACGTCACAAAATACGTTGCAGTTTTATTCGGAAAAGCCATTTGAGTCTATTCCTGGCGTGTATGCCAATTAAGGAAATCCCTTTTTCAACTGATTATGTCGGCATATTTAAATATTTATATTAATTGCAATATGGAATCAGTCAATTTATTTTTCCCTGATAAACTGATATACAACTATATTCGGTGAGTTAAAAAAACAAGTTCGCTAATCAAATTGCTACTGTGAACTTTTTATGCAATTATTTCGCATAGACTTTTCACAAAAAAATAGAAACCCAAAATTTAACTTAAGTCTATTAACATAAATCCATTAAATGGAAAAAGTACTGTCTCCTCAGTGCTGGAGCATACATAAGAGATAACAAATAATAACCGTTTCAATATGTTCAATTGAAATACAACTGGACTGCATCTTATTGTAAGAATTGTTGATCACGTGCACGAGAGAATTTGATTTACATAAGTGTGTGTGAAAGGGGCTTACCTTGGCACAATATAAAACCAGATGATATTAATAAAAGTAGTTCCACGAGACTGTCCCTTTTACACATTCCACAGCATTCACATGCGTACGTCTCCTATCAAACAAATTATTTCTCTTTGATGTCGATATTACAAAGTAGCAAAATGTATGTCAATCTCAAATCTCTCTCTTTCCTTTTCTAGGGCATCAACCATCACTTTTTCCTTTTTTAGGGCATCCACCTTCACTCTTTCCTTTTCTATGGCAACCACCTTCTCTCTTTCCTTTTCTGGGGCGTCCACCTTTACTCTTTCCTTTTCTAGGGCATCCACCTTCTCCTTTTCCTTTTCTAGGGCATCCACCTTCTCTCTTTCCTTTTCTAGGGCATCAACCTTAACTCTTTCCTTTTATAGGGCATCCACCTATCCAACGTCTCTTTTTCCTTTTCTAGGGCATCCACATTCACTCTTTCCTTTTCTCGGGCATCCACATTCTCTCTTTCCTTTTTCTAGGGCATCCACCTTTACTCTTTCCTTTTCTAGGGCATTCACCTTCTCTCTTTCCTTTTCTATGGCATCCACCTTCACTCCTTCCTTTTTTAGGGCATCCATCTTCATTCTATGGCATCCACCTCCACTCTTTCCTTTTCTCGGGCATCCACATTCTCTCTTTCCTTTTTCTAGGGCATCCACATTCACTCTTTCCTATTATAGGGCATCCACCTTCTCTCTTTCCTTTTCTACGGCATCCAACTGCACTCTTTCCTTTTCTAGGGCATCTACCTTTACTGTTTCCTTTTCTAGGGCATCCACATTCACTCTTTCATTTTCTATGGCATCCACCTTCACTCTTTCCTTTTCTAGGGCATCCGCCTTCACTCTTTCCTTTTATAGGGCATCCACCTTCTCTCTATCCTTTTCTATGGAATCCACCTTCACACTTTCCTTTTCTAGGGCATCCACCTCCATTCTTCCCTTTCTATGGCATCCACCTTCACTCTTTCCTTTTCTCGGGAATCCACATTCTCTCTTTCCTTTTTCTAGGGCATCCACCTTCACTCTTTCCTTTTCTAGAGCATCCACCTTCACTCTTTCCTTTTCTAGGGCATTCACATTCACTCTTTATTTTTCTATGGCATCCACCTTCACTCTTTCCTTTTTTAGGGCATCCACCTTCACTCTTTCCTTTTATAGGGCATCCACCTTCTCTCTTTCCCTTTTCTAGGGCATCCACCTTCACTGTTTCCTTTTCTAGGGCATCCACCTTCTCTCTTTCCTTCACTATGGCTTCCACCTTCACTCTTTCCTTTTCTATGGCATCCACCTTCACCCTTTCCTTTGCTATGGCATCCACCTTCACTCTTTTCTTGTCTTGGGCATCCACATTCTCTCTTTCCTTTTTCTAGGGCATCCACCTTCACTCTTACCTTTTCTATGGCATCCACCTTCATTCTTTCCTTTTCTATTGCATCCACCTTCACTCTTTCCTTTTCTAGGGCATCCGCCTTCACTCTTTCCTTTTATAGGGCATCCACCTTCTCTCTTTCATTTTCTATGGCATCTTCCTTCACTCTTTCCTTTTCTCGGGCATCCACATTCTCTCTTTCCTTTTTCTAGGGCATCCACCTTCACTCTTTCCTTTATCTATGGCATCCACGTTCTCCTTTTCTTTTTCTATGGCATCCACCTTCACTCTTTTATTTTCTAGGGCATCCACCTTCACCCTTTCCTTTTCTAGGGCATCCACCTTCACTCTTTCCTTTTCTATGGCATCCACCTTCACTGTTTCCTTTTCTAGAGCATCTACCTTCTCTTTTTCCTTTTCTATGGCATCCACCTTCACTCTTTCCTTTTCTAGGGCATCCACCTTCTCTATTTCCTTTGCTATGGCATCCACCTTCACTCTTTTCTTTTCTTGGGCATCCACATTCTCTCTTTCCTTTTTCTAGGGCATCCACCTTCATTCTTTCCTTTTCTATGGCATCCACTTTCACTTTTTCCTTTTCTAGGGCATCAACCTTCACTCTTTCCTTTATCTAGGGCATCCATATTCTTTCTTTCCTTTTCTAGGGCATCAACATTCGCTCTTTCCTTTTTCTAGGGCATCCACCTTCACTCTTTACTTTTCTGCCTCTCTCTTTCCTCCGTTACCTCGAGATTGTGTAAATATGAAATAAAACCGCCAGAATATCCTGCGGCAGCATCCAAATATGTATGACGAAAATCATTAAACTGCATCAGTCCAATTTAATATAATTTTGAATATCAAATGAATTACATATCGCTTTTTTATATGTACTTTTCTGCCCCGATTTTTTCAGTGTCGGATACGTATTTGCTTTCTATAAATAAATATATGATTCTGTTAAAGAGATATACTTAGAAAAACGTAATTGCGCGGAGGTATGATGGCGTTAATATATCTTTATATCAAGTACTATATTAACATAAATAAATAACAACATTGTAAAAAAAACAAGTTGCATGCAAAGTTTCGTTTTAATTAATGTAGAATCACAAGGGCGTTTTAGAGGGAAACGCAATAAAGCTGGGAAAATAATAAACTTAAAATATATCAAAATATCCATTTCTTAAGAGTGAGGCAATTCATAGTAATTTACAATGTGCTAAATATACACTTAAATCGTTGTATAAGAATGCAAAAATTTCAGACGGCATTAAAACAAGCTTCCAGTTAGTTGACATTAAACAATGAAGAACCGCATATGCCTCCCAGATGAACGAGAAACACAAAAACATCAAACTACCCTATTACGTTTTACTGAAAAGAGGCGAGAAGAATAAATGCGGAGCTTCCAATAAAACAAAATGATGCTGATAATTTCGCTGATTTCGTCGTGTGGGGTGTTCTCTATTCAGCAGGGGCACTTACTAAGCTAACAATAAAGCGTGAATACACGGCAATTAAGTCGATTCATCAGTTAGATTATACAATTGTTAATTTATGACCATCTCTTAACAATGTGTTAGTTTTTGTGGATTCTGTTTATTGGCTCACTTTTGGCTGCCATGTGCTTATAAAGCAACTGTGCGTTGTTAATACTAGAACGCTGTACTAATTGCCAAAGTACGAGCATAATTAGCATTGCTGATGAATAAGGGCCGGATTGTATTTCAAATAATTCTCCAAGATACTGGTGACGTTTCAGGAGGTGTTGGGAATTCATCAAATTTAATGTGCATTAGCGGGCTTGTAAAAGGCTACACGGTGAGATGGCCACACGTGATTGATCAAATATTCAGTTTCCTCTTGCTAATTTACCGGTCAGTTGCCCATAAACCAGCGTACTGAATACAGTGGTATAAATGCATTACCACTTTGGCATGCTTGAAGCAAATGGTTTATTTGCGAAATGTTCACACCTTCGGGTAGCGTTGTGCCAAAATTCAGATGGTGTTAAATTAATTATTTTGGACAAGGCAGTGGAATGGACACTATCCCATCAGTTAAAGTTTCATATAACATTTAGATAATCAGTAAATTGAAAATAAAAAGAAATATGATAAATAACCAAGCCATATCCAAGTATCAAACCTCCGCCGTATGCCTTGTTGACAACAGTTCTTATGATTGAATAAATAGAGAGTTTGTTATTATAGGTTTAACGAGCCCAGCGGTTTCGATCAGAGGATCGAACATATAACCTTCCATTAACAACACACATTACTGGTTAACAGACGCTGGAGCATAAGTGTTTAACAAAAGATCTGAACTCATTTCACAATTGAGTTGTAGTAATTAAGTATACATCAACGAATTTTCACCTAGATAGGAATGTTTTATAACAAAACAGTTGTATATAAATGTATACCAATCATTAAATAATGAATGTGAAAATATAATTTATATGTAAAGAACAATGTAGGAAAAAGGAAAATAACACAATTGCACATTCTATAATTTATTAATATGTAAAAAATATATTTATCCAAAGTAATATATTAGAAATACGCTTTGTTTTGTAATTTATATAACAGTATTATTTTCCTCCAACATAAAAACAATTAATTATACACCATTAACGGTAGGTTATTGAACCTATCTTCATGGTTTTGTTTTGCTTTGGAATTAAATATAATTAATTAACAATAAATTAATACTGGCATATCTAACTTTCATAATTGTCTTATATAAAGTAATACTTCTGTACTCGAAACTTGAAATATCTACACACAAACGCAAGCCAAACAGGACCACAAAATGTAAATGGTGAACAATTTATTTAAAAGCATCCAAGGGAGTGCACGTGTAATATTTACACGTTGAAAGTCCTATATGGTAGATATGCCAAAGGGTATAGGGTGCGTTTCTCAAAAACACTTACTCATAGTAGTTTTAATTTTTTTTTTCTTCAAATGAACCCATTGTTGTCTCCAGTCATGCAGAAAATTGTATATTTTCTGGAATTGCTGAATAAACGAACATCGATTTTATCTTAACTTATTTTGAACAAAAACTGCAGCTCGAGTCATTATCAAGTCATCAGCGTCATTTTAACAAACTTGATAGGATTAAATATAAGATTTTTGTAAATTTGTGAAGCATGATTTTACTTGGTATCAGTTGAGATGAGATGTCTACATATGTGGTTTTATAGAAGCCATGTACCTTTTGTCCTATTTAATCATAGTTTCAATATAAACGCCACATGGTAATTTGAGACAATTATCCAAACCAGTATAGCAAAACAATGCTTTAATTGACTACAAAGTAGTACAACGTAATATTGTTTTAATGGAGTTTACCGCCATTTTCAACATGTGACTTGTTATAAATGATATCCAGTGAGTTTGAACAGTAAGTACATCCGGGTAATTATGAGCAGGGCCATCAGACTTCCGTTGGTAACTGACAAACCTCCTGGAATAAAGTTTACACTAAAGTAAGCTGTGTATCACTGCGTTACGACAAGGTCACAATTACGACTTGATAAAATGCTGTTACGGCGAATTTGCTACATCTTCTGTTACTGGACATATACTTTCTTAATTATGCTACTATGATGATAAAAATTAAAACACGACACGAGGTCAGAATGGCGACATATACCAATCTCAGAATGTTACAAGCAAGATCGGAAACGACACCGCTCATAATTACTTAACCAACGTTATAACAACTGCTGAAGTTACACCAGAATAATACCTTCTGCCTTTAACAGGTTGCCAGGTTAAATTTGCCGCCAAAAGCTAGCCAATTATAACTTTGGCAAACATTTATTCAACGCTTAACTCGGGTTTTTATTAACATCTATTTACATTTTTTTTCTGATATATATACATTGATATTTCTCTAAAATAATAAGAATATACTAGTATGTTCAAACTAGTTAGGTTAAATTCGGGGATACAGACATAACAGCAGCACAAACACAATCAATAGTAAAAAACAACATACAGAGGCAGTCTGAAACCGCAGCTAGGATGCTTAAATCTTGTATAGAGGGCGTGTCAAACCTCGCTCTTTCCTTTTGTCATTAAGGTTTCATAAATCAAAAAACGAAATGGAACCTAATAATAATAAGGAAAAAATCTTTATTTACCGAATGCGACATATAAGACATATAAAGATTTACAATTAAACCGAAATACAACTTATTTGCATATGCCCTTTAAAACAGAAATAATGTAACAGTTATACATAACAATCAAATAGTACATATATGTATCACAATTGTATAAAAATGTATAGAATATCAAATAGAAAAATAGATGACAAATAAATAAAATGTATATTTTTTGTCTTTAAAGTTTATAAAAAAAATAAAATAATATCGTTGGAGCATTATATTAAATAAAGCTGCATAATTATCAAATGTGTTGAAATTTTAAGAAATTTATATCTGATTGTTCATGTGTAAAATTATTTTCTTCCTTTTTGCTTTTTTCTTGGTCACTTCTTTGAACGAAATACTGTATGAACTGACGTAAACTTAAAATGCTATAAATCAAATGTATATACACTTCAAATTTAAGTAGCGTGTCTCAATTTCGGTTTCTTTGAGCAAAGCATTGCATTACCACAGCCATCTGGTCATAAAATTGATAAATAAAATATAGGCTCAGACGTTAATTGTACCTCTCCTTCTCTCAATCTTGTGACGGATGTCTTGCTAAATCATACGACACAATTTATCACCGGCAATGGCCATTTATTATACAAACGCTTCTCCAATATGACTACCGAACCTTTACCATAATTGCGTAACTTGTCTAAATATCACAATTAACGTGTACTCATGTTGCATATTACAACACTTATTAGCTGCATATTCAATCCATAAATCTAAGTTTATCCCCAAAGTGCTTATTAAAGGGGTATTGTTGATACCAGATTAAGATTTTCCCAATTGACATGTCATCTGTAACTCATAAATCACAAACTCGTGTTTTGTTTTCTTATAAAGACTAAAAACACGTTACTATACAGAAAAGCATGCAATAAACCTAATCGTGTGTTTAAAACGATTTATCTTCCATGAAAATCACAATCTGTTTAGGTGATATATGTGCCTTGTATTATATTTATGCATATCCCGTTGGTCTTATTTTCCGTGTATTATTCCAACATAATCACAGGCTAACGTATTCCTTACCATCATTCTGGGCTATTAATGTAACGTATAACCTATAATGTTAAACACTTAACTTAGACATGGCCGTAGTCGCTCTGTCATTACCGCGTCTATTAACAATAATTAGTTATGGAACGTCAATTTAGCGAATGATATGGCTTTTGCAGAAGTAGACTGGAAAGGTTTGCAACTAACGGGCATGAATCGCATATCGTTTCACCAAACCTTATTTATTGCTTGTTCAGGATCAATAAACGCTTGTCGGTCAGCCCAGGGTCTCCATTTAAACGTCGTTTGCAACAAATTAACAACTTTAAATTCAATTTAGTTTCGACCATTGAATCAGTTATACGATGCCCAGCCTCCAAATGTCGCATATGAAGTCTTTGTTTCTTCATATCTGATAGTGTTCTTTCAATAAGAACGGGCATAAAACATAATTGGTAATGAGTCAATAATGGCCAAAGAGTATTTGATGGACATAAAAGTCAAAACAAAGAAAATGATTGTTAGCTTGTAGAATGACCTTTGATCAAGAAAACTGCCATATGCAGCCGTATGTTTGGACGATGAGTTCAGCCGAACGTAGAGATTTCAAATAAAGTTTCCCTGAAGTCGATGTGTATAATCAATTCGTTAAGAATGAATATTTGATAGGACATTTTTCAAGTGTAGATATATATAAATAGTGATATTGCAGAAACGAAATGAGAAAACATATGTACAACAAAGGACATACAACTACAACAGTTTAGAAATAATTATTATATAGTATAGATTACTTTAAACTTATTTATTTTAATTCATTGTAAAAGAAGCTTTTACAACTTAGGCAAATCACGCTCAGAGTCTTCCTGGGTTGAACGAGTGCTAAGCATATACGAGAAAGGTGTCTTGCTCAAGGACACCACACATAACCTTGATGGAGGATCGAACCCACGGCCCTCCGATCAGAGGTTCGATGCTCTACCACTTGACCACGAGCTCCACTTGTATATGTAAAAAACACATCTGAATCAAAGTATCTGAGAGTACTGATAGACGGACTTTAATAAATATTCATACACCTTCCTAAATATTCATACACCTTCCTAAATACTAAATATTCATACACCTTCCTAAATATTCATACACCTTCCTAAATATGCATACACCTTCCTAATTTGACTGATTGTATTGTACCGTTTGGTTTATTGCATGCAACATTTGTTGAAAATAACATAAATTAATGTCCTCATTATATTTTAATTGTTTGATTGGTTTCTGCTTGCAATATATAGAAAACATGAAAAAATGAAATTCGAGGAATAAAAAGTAGTCCTCCCTGTTGCGTATGATCATTTTGGCGGTGATCAACTCAACAAAGCTTGATCACAACAATAAAATCAGAGCTTTGGCATTAAGTCCGGCTACAAATAAATTGACAACATGGGACTTCGTCTGGCAACACATCAGCGTGGCCTACGTCATCACATTATTACACGAGAGATATGTAGTCGCATAATTGTCTAGAAATGTTACCTTCGAAAGACGCTAACACATACTATGTGATCGACTAAACGGATATAGTACTGAACGAGTACCGGAGATATGACATTGAGGTTGATACGCAAGTTCAACTTAAACACTTGATGGGCATTATTAGATATGACATCACATAGAAACATAATTGATGTTATATAAGTGTAATTTTCATGTTGGAATTTTCTAAATATACAGGAATAACATTATCATCGATCACTTAAAATTGTTCTGCATAACAATATTAAATTCTTCCTATAGATCAATCTCCAGTAATGACGCTCAGTGTATTCCTGGAAACAAACATACGGATATAGTCTGCGATACTGACGAAATCATTAAAGTTTTATTATACGCAACGTTGTCGTTATTCATATCAAATATTTAACACGATGAAAAGCTCTGATGAATATAAGCTAAACACTAAACACTATTTTGGTATGATGTGTATTTTATTTCACATAATCACAGAAAATAAAATGCACAAGTCCGATATTCCGGTCTCGAACTCATATTGCAAGTATTTGTTATCTAGGCCGATATCATAATTTAACTTTTTAGTATTTTATCATGTCTGTAACGGTCAAATAAGACTCGCTAACATTGTGAATGAAATATTAAAATGCCTTTAATTCGAATTGCATTTTTCATATATAGAAATAGTTCATCGAAATTGATTTGTTGAATTAGAGAATTTCGAATTGATGTCAATTCGTTGTTATTATTTCAGAAATTATTTCAGAAATATGCCATACACCGTTGTAACATCAAGCTTGCATGCCAATATCACAACAATACGTATTTCGGCTAGTATATTAAGTTTTAAGTAATTATCAATCCGACCAAAGTATTTAAGTAGGTTTAGATGGCCATTGCCAAAAATGTGCACCTAATACATAAAAATAAAACAACTGTTTTTGATTTAACACAAATGTACAAATATAATTGATTTGTTTTGCGAATAAAAAGAAATATAAGATATCAATGTTTTAAATAAATATATATCGTCACTATCAAATTAACGACCTTAATAAACATAAGGTATGTTAATATGTAGTTATTATTTTTTTTATTATTATTATTTAACCAATAAAAATAAACAGCACTACATATCAATTCAAATAAATTTAAATCAATATTTTATTCAGCATTAAACATTTTATACAAACCTTCATAGCATCAAAATAATCATGACATGCGCATGAGACCAGGAAACAAACACATATAAAACATTGCTAGTGTATACAATAATGAATAAAACTATACATTAAAACAATACTATAAATTATCAAAATTATCAAACATGTATTATTAGTTAAGGTTTTCGGTCGTCTTATTTAATATCAATTAGCAAATAAAATGACGGGGACATGCATTTTAACATAACCGTATATATAAAACACGCTACATTTTACTCTTTGTTAAATTCATTTGTATTGGATACATATCTTTGCTACACCTTGGCACACATATTTCATTTGAATCCGGGTGGCCTTTATAATTCGGAATACATTAACTTCTAACTCAAGTCACCTTTATGAATCACTCGATAGTTAGATACTATTGTAAGATCTGGCCCGGTAAGACATAATTTATGGGAAGTATATATTGTTATTTATTTTATATCATCCATAAATGTAAACGCGTATAAAGAGCAATTTCTCACTAGAAGAGATAACGATGAGTGATGGCTGACTGTCAAAGGGTCACGGGGCAGCTGGCAATACAAATTTTTATATGGATGCATTATATCATTTTCAATTAGGCCTCACACCTTGCTGTCTTGTATTTGCCTATACCTTTTATCGAATTTTAATTGTATATGTCTCTGCGTATTTGATACTATATGTATCTGCGTATTTTGCTAGTATATGTCTGCGTATTTTGATAGAATTTGATTTTGATAGTATAAGTCTCTGCGTATTTTGATAGTATACGTATTTTGATAGTAAATGTCTCTGCGTAACATTTTTATGTAGGTTGCTTTCACGAATAAACTAGGTGATCCGTCAGTGTATTGTCTGTGTTGGTACTGAGGCGATGGTTGTGTTAGAAATCTAAATCTTGTTGTTATAGTAACTGTTAATCCTGCTTTTGCCTGCATCTCATTCAATGAGGCTCTGACATATAAAACAAATTACGTATATGCCTAGTTAAAGGAGCGGTGCATTACGTGCTTCTATCTATGAATACTTTTATGGGCGTGGTTCTAAAGTATAATATGAATTAATTCGGTTCTAGGTGCTACCTCGTTGTAACTCATGAACATATTTAATGAAACCAATCCTAATATTGGCCTGTTTTTTGGTTGAGTTCTATGCTTTAAGGGATTCTTTTTTTCAGATACCATTAGTAAAACCTCTATGTTCTGCACGTAACGCGCATACTTTCTCACTAATAGTATTTGACCGAGCTAGATTTAATCACACTTTGGTTTTAAAAGACACTTTGATCAAATTTTATTTTGTTGGACATAATGTGCTTATTTTTGAAGACACGTCATTTATCGGTTTAGTTTAATGCATATTTTTCACTGGACAGTGTAAACTGCCAGGACAATTAACTAAACAAGAAATTGTTGACATCATATATAACTAAACAGTTTTAATGTAAATGCGGCTTCTTTATTGAAATGCCAGGTGGGTACGAACACTTCATTCTATAAAAAAACTAGTATTTAAGTAACGCAATAACGTCTTAAATTTTATCACATTAAACATACTCTAGTTTCATATTTTAGACAGTTTTATTCCGTAATTTATTAATCCCAGCGACGATAAAAACACAAAACCATTGGTGCAAACGTTGGGTCATCCAGTTAAAATCATTTTCACAGCTAGTTTCTGTGCTAATTATACTGAGGGAATTAATAAAATATGTACATCTCATCAGCGCTGCTTTATGGTATATTTACAATTCACAGGTGTTCGCCTCCGTGAACCCCGCCATTTGCTAAAATAATAGTACACTTATCTTGTTATATGTTTTTAACTTCAACGGGTGTTTATCACATAGTTGGTTTATTACATATGCAATGTTTAATATGAATAATTATATATGCTACTTAAAATGTGTATTGTAAAGGCAAGCGTTGTGTTAGTTACATTAGTTTTCAGTTTCTTCTTCTTCTTCTTCTTCTTCTTCTTCTTCTTCTTCTTCTTTTTTGCATTCGTCTTCGTCTTCGTCTTCGTCTTCGTCTTCGTCTTCGTCTTCGTCTTCGTATTCTTCTCCATGTTTTCAGAAATAGGTCATATTTGACGTTTGGTGTTCTGTGTACGAATGCAAATTTAGAGTGAATTTAAAATATATTTATATTTATACATAGTTAAAAAAAGAAATACTGTAGGCAGTGTTTGAAATCCCATGATCCTCCCTGGTATAGGAATACACGAAGCACGTGTATGGGGAACCTATATTTTTCTGCCGTAATAGTAGCGGCAGAATAGAATGTATCAACCGCTCTAAAACAAAGAAAATATTCGACTAGCAGTAATTAAACATGCTATACTTGAATGACCTTACACATGGGGGAAATGACTTTACACATGGGGGGGGGGGGGGGGGGATAACCTTACACATTGGGGGGGGGGGGGTGACTTTACACATGGGGGAATGAAGAGGACCGATAATTGAGTTTGTGTTGTTCTTTCGTCTTGTTTTAAATGTTTGAATGGCATAAACTTGGTCAAAAATGTTTTATGATTCTTTGAGATTTACGTGTAATTTTTCTGAAAAAAAAGTTATGCATCCACATTTCTTTAAAATTATTTTGATATAACGTTTATTAACGAAATCTCTCTCTATTACGTAATTAGGTCAATCTTTGGCCACATTCCGGCTGCAGGATAAAAACAATAAACACTCGTATTGTGTGTGGAATGATGTTTAAAATAAACTAAACTCAATCATTATGTATTGCCCTTTGCATATATAAAAATACCTTTATTAAGGTGTTGAAGTTTAACCTTTTTGTCTAATTCCGGAAAATTGTGTAACGAGGAAACATTACTTATTTCACAGTAGAGTAGGAAGAGTAATTCGGTTTCAACACATTGAGACTGACATTGCCTACATATTCTTCTAATTCTTGGAAATCATCGATACCTTCCTAACTACATTTCAGTTGGTGATGAATTGCCCTGAATTGAGTAATTACTGAACAGATATATTTTAAGAGTTCAATTTGACATGGTTTTCACACTTAACTACACACCAGCCAAATAATGCATGCAATGTAAATATGCTAGATGTCAACTGTAAATATAACCTATACTATTTCCTTACATCTAAATCGATCCCACCGGGTGGTCTTCAACCTTAAATTACTCAACTCTCTCAGTGTTGAGCTAGTTGGATCAAGCAAGTCAGGTTCTTTCGTAAGGATTTTAGCTTTACCTATAGTCATGTGCTCGAATGTCAGGTCTTCTTCTACAATTACAACACTATGTCATATAAACCTATGTTGTATTGCAAATGACGTTCAAACACGTCGACCGGGCCAATCAAACTCAGTCGGTTAGGCGTCTGGCTATCGTTCCAGGGGTCGTAAGTCTGAATTTCCCGCCTACCCACATTCTCTGTGATGATCAGCAATACACATTGTTTTACGGCTATAAGTATCCAATCTCTGAGTATGTGGAGATAGTTGTTAGTGACTTGTAGAGGTAAAGCGTGTCGAGTACTGGTTAACCTCCTGGCGGGTCCCTGATTAACCTCCTGGCGGGTCCCTGGTTAACCTGGCGGGTCCCTGGTTAACCTCCTGGAGGGTCCCTGGTTATCTTCCTGGCGGGTCCCTGGAACGGCGATTTGGTACGCTGACCCCCATTATATAATTAAAATACTGTTGTAAAAAGGCGCCAAAACCTATACATACAAATCAACTACGTTAAAAAAACGTTAATCACACTATGACTAATTGCAATAAAATAGTCTAAATAGTTATTAGTTATTCAAACTTTGCAAATGTTTTTTTCTAGTATTCGATATTACTTTAGTTATTCCTTTCAGTCCCCCCACCCCACATTATATGTCCGGTGTCATATTCCCATTCCCTATACCCTTTCCATATGTCAGTCAAATGTCAGACTTGAAATGGTTCTCTACAGGTTAATGATAGGATATAAACATTGCCGCATTATAGGCACGTTACACTGCACTCCTAGGTGACATGTTTTCTACAGATCCGAAACTGGATACCCGAGTATCTTTTAGCTGGTGTAGTTACGTTGCGTGTCGGTGATATAGCTTCGGCCTTAAGTGATACCTATTAGGGGTATAGTTAAAGAAAATTGAGATTTTGTAATTGAAAAGCTGGTTTCGAGTTTGGACATTTTTACATTTACTGCGACATATTTTAGACTTAAATGGACGCTCCATGTTGAATAAGTTTTGTTCAAATTCATGACTGCGTAATGTCGTAAACAGTGAAAAAATGTCGTTAAAGGTAATAAATCTAGAAATCGGCAAAATTGACGTTTTAATCGCTGTGTTTGACACAATCAATAAAAAAGGGTCTGTCTGAATGCAGCGAGTATTTATGGATAAGGTAATGTGTATTGACATATGCAGCATTACAGAACTGATTTGTAGATCTACAAGCGAGCATGATAAATAACGCCGCAATAAACGTGCATGTAACAGATACTGCCATTGAAAAGGATTGCAAAAATAGAACGACAGTATCATTCGACTTGTGAATAGAGGACAGTTTTATTGTTGCTGTTTTTTTTTTTAAAAATGTTGTTCATAAAATTGAATACGGCTGAAAAGGAGTAGATGTGTAAGTTATATAAAAAAACAACTGACACCATATATGTTTCCAAATTTCGAGTTTAGGTGCACGGCACATTCGTCGTTCATCTCTATTTTGACATATAAATAGGGAAAATGTCACATGGTTACTATCGTTATAAAACACGTTTGTCAATAAAAGTATTTTATTTGGCTTGCAGTTTTACATATTCAATAAGATCATCCAGATGTGTGTCGTTCATGCATTGCATACATTTATGACATGAGTTCTATTCTATATGCATGAAAGATTACATCCACAAGATCATGTTTACATGTATATTACTAATGCATTTATACCAGTTCAAAGGAGTACGTGACTAGTAAATATTCATTTTAAAATATTTCTGAAAATAGTATTTCCATATCATTTAAATGTAAAATTCAAATGCATGTATGTTGGAAAGGGGTATATCTCTTATTCATGGTTTGCACAGCTGTGACCGTCTTTGTAAAAACGTATGAAAGCTATTTATTTCATCAGTTATTTTTTTGAAAAGGTATTTTAATTGCACCAGTAAATATAAAATATATTTCAATTTCATCATTTGTTGTAAAAGGTATTTTAATTCCATCAGTTTATGTTAAAGATAATTTAGTTTCATTAGTTTATGTAAAAGATAATTTAATTTCATTAGTTTATGTAAAAGGTATTTTAATTTCATTAGTTTATGTAAATGGTATTTTAATTGAATCAGTGCATGTAAATAGTATTTTAATGTCATCACTTGGTGAAAAAAATGTATTCTAATCTCATTAGTTTGTGTAAATGGGATATCAATTCCATAAGTTGATGTAATAATATTTTAATTTCATCTGTGTATAATAATGATATTTTAATTGCATCAGTCAATGTTAATAGTATTTTAATTTCATCAGTGTATGTAAATGGTATTTTAATTTTATCAGTCGATGTAAATGGTATTCTAATTTCATCAGTTGATGTAAATATTATTTTAATTCCATCAATTTATTCCAAATAAAATATAATATTCAATTCTAAATATAATTTCATTAGTTTATGTCAAATGTATTTAATTCTAATTTCATTAGTTTATGTAAAATGTATACTAATTGCATCAGTTTATGTAAAAGGTGTCAGTCGATGTAAATTATATTTTAATCATATTAGTAAATGTAAAATGTATTAAAATTGCATTTGTTTATGTACAAGGTATCTTAACTTCATCACTTTATGTAAACGGCATTTTAATTTCATCAAATTATTCCCTCAAAAATAAATATCATATTTTATGTTTAATATAGTTTCACAAGTTTAATATGTAAAAAGTTTTATAATTTTATTAGTGAATGTAAAAGTTTTTTTTAAATTTTATTTATTAATGTAAAAGGTATTTCAATTTCATTACTTTATGTAAACGGTATTTTAAATTCATCAGTTTATTCACCACTCAAAAATATCATTTTTTATTTAAATATAGTTTCATCAGATTATGTAAAAGGAATTTGAATTTAAATTTAATCAATTTATTTTTTTTTTAAATTCATATATTAGATTCAATATAGTTTAATCTTAATGTCAAAACAAGCGTGATACCACTAATTTTATAAAACAAAATAAAAAAAATTCTTATATATAAAGTTTCAGATGATAATATATCAATATTAATACCCTTAAACGGTTGAACCTCGTTTTAAAGTTAACATGTATTTGATGCGTGGACATAAATAATTAGACTTTAATATGGTACAGCGTTCTTTAACAAAACCACAATTTGTAAAATAGATAATTATACATTAAACTATTAATTTTTTAATGTGTAGATTTAACTGCACCGTAACAATTACAGTCGTGACGTAACTCTTCCATTGGACCAATATAGCATGATTTGTTCTGTTCTTAGTTATTGTTATCATTTGGCCTTGTTGTTGTTGTTGTTGTTGTTGTTGTTGTTGTTGTTGTTGTTGTTGTTGTTGTTGTTGTTGTTGTTGTTGTTGTTGTTTTGTCTATGATCAAATGCAAACAGAAATTTATAAACCACGATTGTGTAATCATTATATACCGATTTTGGCATTCAAATCCATTATATACAATCATCCAGGATATCAAACAGGAACTTGTCTATATTAACTGTCATTTCAATTTTTTCTTTGGTCTTTTTTCCTTAAAGCACAAAAAACTAATTTAACATATGAACTGGCGTTGCAATGTGCAATAAAAATGATTTTATGTAACCCTCTTATAATATATTAAATAAAAAGAAGTATTTGCAACTCCATGAATATGAATAATATATCATTTGATACTCCAATAATGATTTATTGAATTTATACCATAAAACATAAATATATAATATGTACAACTTCACAAAATAAAATCTTTGTGAAAAAGATGTCGTTAATGTTCCAATGGACGGCCCTTACCGGGTATAATTTTGATAAAATTAACCTTTGTCAGAGATTGGTGATTGAATACGACATCAGACACGTTATAAATATTAATGGGTTTGACGTCATAAAGCCACGGTTAGTTGCCAAGAAACGTGTTTTTTATGTTTCATTCTTCATTTATAACTGATGGGTGAACACAAAATTTACAAATGTATCGGTATCAGATCAATGCGAAACCGAAATGATGTTTATAATCTGTCTTGTATTACGACAGCATCAGTACAAACGTTGTTTACTATAGCAAATAAAACAGCCGTATAACGACTCACTTTGACGCTTGTTTAAACATTTTCGTAACAACACACAGAGGTATTGAACTGTTTAGTATTAAAACAAATATGTTGTGTGTTAAGTTGTTTATGGCTACACTATTTTCAGTTTTTATATTAAGATATTTATTCCTTAAAGGCTTATTATAAACCAAAGCAAGTTGTTTATAACTACACTATTTTCATTTTTGTATTAAAATACTTATTCCTTATAGGCATATTTTGATTATAAATCAAAGGAAGTTGTTCATAACTACACTATTTTCATTTTTGTATTAAAATACTTATTCCTTATAGGCATATTTTGATTATAAACCAAAGCAAGTTGTTTATAACTACACTGTTTTCAGTTTTGTATTAAAATACTTATTCCTTATAGGCATATTTTAATTATAAACCAAAGCAAGTTGTTTATAACTACACTATTTTCAGTTTTGTATTAAAATACTTATTCCTTATAGGCATATTTTGATTATAAACCAGAGCAAGTTGTTTATAACTACACTATTTTCATTTTTGTATTTAAATACTTATTCCTTATAGGCATATTTTGATTATAAACCAAACCAAGTTGTTTATAACTACACTATTTTCATTTTTGTATTAAAATACTTATTCCTTATAGGCATATTTTGATTATAAACCAAAGAAAGTTGTTTATAACTACACTATTTTCATTTTTGTATTAAAATACTTATTCCTTATAGGCATATTTTGATTATAAACCAAAGAAAGTTGTTTATAACTACACTATTTTCAGTTTTGTATTAAAATACTTATTCCTTATAGGCATATTTTGATTATAAACCAAAGCAAGTTGTTTATAACTACACTATTTTCAGTTTTGTATTAAAATACTTATTCCTTATAGGCATATTTAATTATAAACCAAAGCAAGTTGTTTATAACTACACTATTTTCAGTTTTGTATTAAAATACTTATTCCTCATAGGCATATTTTGATTATAAACCAAAGCAAGTTGTTTATAACTGCACTATTTTCACTTTTGTATTAAAATACTTATTCCTTATAGGCATATTTTGATTATAAACCAAAGCAAGTTGTTCATAACTACACTGTTTTCATTTTTGTATTAAAATACTTATTCCTAATAGGCATATTTTGATTATAAACCAAAGCAATTTGTTTATAACTACACTATTTTCAGTTTTGTATTAAAATACTTATTCCTTATAGGCATATTTTAATTATAAACCAAAGCAAGTTGTTTATAACTACACTATTTTCAGTTTTATGTTAAAATACTTATTCCTTAAAGGCATATTTTGATTATAAACCAAAGCAAGTTGTTTATAACTACACTATTTTCAGTTTTGTGTTAAAATACTTATTCCTTATAGGTATATTTTGATTATAAACCAAAGCAAGTTGTTTATAACTACACTATTTTCAGTTTTGTATTAAAATACTTATTCCTTAAAGGCATATTTTGATTATAAACCAAAGCAAGTTGTTTATAACTACACTATTTTCAGTTTTGTGTTAAAATACTTATTCCTTATAGGTATATTTTGATTATAAACCAAAGCAAGTTGTTTATAACTACACTATTTTCATTTTTGTGTTAAAATACTTATTCCTTATAGGCATATTTTGATTATAAACCAAAGCAAGTTGTTTATAACTACACTATTTTCAGTTTTATATTAAAATACTTATTCCTTAAAGGCATATTTTGATTATAAACCAAAGAAAGTTGTTTATAACTACACTATTTTCAGTTTTATATTAAAATACTTATTCCTTATAGGCATATTTTGATTATAAACCAAAGCAAGTTGTTTATAACTACACTATTTTCAGTTTTATATTAAAATACTTATTCCTTATAGGCATATTTTGATTATAAACCAAAGCAAGTTGTTTATAACTACACTATTTTCAGTTTTATATTAAAATACTTATTCCTTAAAGGCATATTTTGATTATAAACCAAAGCAAGTTGTTTATAACTACACTATTTTCAGTTTTATATTAAATTACTTATTCCTTTAAGGCTTATTTATATTATCAACTATTAGTTGTAGATCATTACAACTTTTCTTATTCACTCTGGAGCAAATTCTAGTATTGGGTATTAATATGAACAGCTGTAAATGTACCCTAATTGATTTGGCTTTGTTACATTGTTTGAGCATAGTTTATTAGTTAATTGCATTATGATTTCTTTTTTTCCAATGTTTAAGTATGGACTTCGAATGGCTCAGATAGTTGTCTGTTGCAAAGCTTTATATATTACCGGTATTCACCTTTCAATATTGCACAAGGATACATTATGGTTCTAAAATGCATCGGTATTTTGTCTCGTGTTTCAAGTACGTACATTAATGGAAAACAGTATTTGCCATACCTCCTTTACGAAGTTATTGATCTAAATTTGAGATGCAGATGGATGTTTGCTATGTTAACTATAAAAACAAAAGAAGCACAATTAAGGTTATACTATAATTTTTAAATAATCATAGAATGTTTTGGAACTTACAAGTAATGTTCAAAATTGAATATTCCCAACAACAGTTTTTGCATTTTAAGGATTTACAAAATTTATGAAAACGGCAATTACAATAAACTGTCTAAGGATTCCACTTGGGTCCATATACTTTGATTAATAAACTATCCTTAGATACTATCGATAGTTGATTATACATTTATTTCTAAAAATGTATTAAATAAAAAAAACAGTTAAAACATATTTCACATATATTATAAAGACTTTGATGTATATGTATGATTGTATATTATACTAGAACAGGTGCGAAAATATTGCTTACGATTCAATAAGTAATGTTAATAGTAATTCCCATATTTGTTAGTTGTAAAAAATCCTACCAAACCCCTAATTGTTATCTACAAAAGTTTAAAAAAATATGTTTCTTAAATCTGTAATATTTAACTGTTTAAAAGAATTTCATGAAGATCTCCATGTGACTTTACAATTGCTGTTAAAAGTTAAAAATATACATTGTTGACGAGACATTATTGAACATAAAAAATTGAATTAACTTTTCCGTGTGCAACAAGAGTGAACTTTTGACCTTTTCGTGAATATTAGCCTGGAAGTGAATACTTGTCTTTGAACTTCAAAATTATAACATTTCATGTAATTGTTTATAAATTTATGTTTAATATAAATAATAAACCAGAGTCAAAATGGCTCCTGCTTGAAAAATAAGATATGATCTTGCATTGAAAAGATACAGAATATTCCTACATGATAAACAGTGTATATATAAACAGACAATAATAGACAAGGATTTGCCATGGGGTTTCCATATACAATGGCGTCATTTATCGTAATTCACTTCAACTGTTTCAAAACTGTTTTATAATGGCTACTGATATCGCCAAACAATAAAAACATCCTTATTCTGACCATCTTTGGTTTGAACATATGTCTTATTTCAAAATATTACAAATTGGGGTCGGGCCACAAGTTCTGCCTGCATTTTATCCGGCCCTTCTCCTAGACCATGGCCATGTAGCTGCTGCTGCTGCTGTGAAAAGGTGCAACGGCTGCAATTGAACAAGACGAAATGTAATAACATTAACCTTGTCATATGATAAAACATACAGAAGAAGTGGCAGTATGCGACGCTAATGGCAAATGACCATTTGTTGGTTTATTTTGCTTCGAAGGCTCATCTTCACGTGTTACTTCCCTTACATGTGATTCTTGAAGCTCATTCGTGTGACATATAATACATTGCATCTGCGTAATGGTTCATTTAAAGAAAGGTATTGGATCATATTATACTTATATATGGCTCAATGTTCTGTGCCTGTTTCTTGTAAACACACTGCGTAATAATAAGATGTGACGGAGATGGAATTAGTATAAACAACATCCATCCCAGAATTTCTTTTCTTTTTTTCTGCTGCTATTATTCTATCAATTAACATTAAACATCAAACAATCGCAAAGCTGTATAACAAATTAATTGTAATCTGCGCACAAATAAAACACTATTTTGCGTTATGAATTATTACATCAACTCCACGCAACAGTGAGAATGTGTGAAATATTTATTTTGTTATGCACAAACATCATTAATCTAATAAAAACATGCTTAATGTGCTATGAATATTATCACAATTTAGTTCCATTATTTTTAATCTTTATCGCTCAATATTGTTAATTAGAATTCTTTATAGCTCAATTTCGCCGCTATGAGAACATATAGTTAAGTCGCGTTATCTGTAGTTCAAATCGTTTAAATCGGATCATAAAACAAATGTTCACTTGATGATGGTTTAACACGTGTTACAAGTATGCTCAATGTGTGTATTCAGCTAATTGCATGACGGTTCCCATTGACATTCGTATTGTATATAATTTGCCAAATTGTTAAAGACGGATGCTTTTCTCTCTAGTGTTTCATCATGTGATTTGTAAGAACTTTTCTCATGAATACAACATTTATGAGCATGCTGGTATCTTCTTCCACATTGTCTACAGCTTCCATCAGAGTAATGTTTACCATGTTGTGTTTTTATTTGTAAAGAACAATGTAATAAAACTTTCTATCATGGACGTTGTATGTAATATGTAGGCTAAAAGCATATTGTATTTGCTTAATGCTGAATAAAATGTGTTCTTGTTCTTATTCATAGGCTTGCATAGAACAATACCAGATATATATAAACGAGAAAACTTGAGTTTTAATCTTGTTGTGTGGTGGCTATCTCCTTGCATATATTTCCTAATTTTTCACATGTTGATACCAAAAATGCATATTGCTTATTTTGCTTTCTTAGATGAAATTCAACAGCTGTCATTGAGATAGAATATGTCTAAATCATTAATAGGAAAATATACGTTGATATCATTAAACAATGCAGGAAGTAACATTGCAATGAAATGATAATAAAATCTGAAATCATTGCAAGTATATAAAATTAAATTCAAATTCATAAGAAATTAGAAAATATAAAACAGGAGACAGTAGCATTTAACAGACACAGTCACCCATACAGCATGGACACAAATGATATAAAAATAAACATATTAAGAATAATACATACATAGATAACTGTAACAAAAATGTTGATCACCGCCTAAAAATGTCAATAGCAAACTATGCCATTGGAATCTTAAACCCGATTTACCTCGTTCTTCCCCGGGCATCATATTATACGACTGTGTAAAACCAGTATCCTAGCCAGACTACGCGACATGTGTATATTGTTACATAGAAAATTTCAAGTAAATATAAATTTGAATAAACAATAAAATATTAATGCTGATGCACTCGATCAGAATCAAGAGCTACATGAGAATATTACTGAAGGGAACGACAGCGTGTACAGCAAATTAAGTTAAAAACTTGTGTTTGCAAATGATGATATTTGTAGTGTATATTTTACTTTAACCGTTTCGTTTATGCTTTGACGATGGGAAAATACTGAGTTTGTGCATAAACGTTAACCAAAATTTGAAATATAAGTGACAGCTTTGTCATTTCTTTTAGTTTGTTTGTATTGTTTGTATTGTCTTGTATTATAATGAGTCAATGAGTTTGTTGTGTTTATGGTACATGTGTCACTGACATGCTACATCTCTTGTTGGAATTATATGAATGTATATAAAGTTGTTCAAGGAGAACTTTATGTTTGTATTTATGTCACTCTTCTAATAAACACTTAGATATAGTTTTAAAACTGAAATTAAAAGAAATGGAGGTTATGATCTTATAATTGTATTATAATGTTTTAAATATTTACTATATTCGTTATCAGCCTTCAAACAAAGACTGTATTGTTCCATGTTGTTTACGACTGCACGATTCATGAAACATATGTGCATAAAAGCTTATCTCAGACTAAACATGTCTAAAATTTCAATTCAAAGCACAAACAAACAAATTAAAAAACATTTACTAAAATAGAATATACACAACTGATTTTATAGACTGTAAAAACAGATGAATATAAGGACAAATATTTAGCACCTCCGTCCGTTTAGAACTTTAGTAAAAACTCGCCTTAAATGAGTCCAAAAACCTTTCAACAGTCGCAGAATCAAAGAGGACAGAATGTTGGTCATGTGTATGTTGTAGAATTAAAATACCATTGCGTTTTTTGATGAACGAAATATTCATTGCTGTAGTATTTGTAGGACAATAATATTCCGGTTATACATTGGTGTTATGATGTGATGACAACAGAAGAGCGAGACTGGAGTAAATCCAGCAGGGTATTTTGCTTCTGACCGTCCGAGGTCGGTTTTCGCTAATGTCACCACTTCTGTATGTATACACCATTACCATTATTAGTATGTATATTTATTGTATTTAGTCTGTGTCCTATGACTGCTACGTCCTCTGTTGGACATATATGTCTTTATATATCATCTCTCCAGTTTTGTATATGAGTGTGTGCGTTTGTTTGCGGGGTCCTCAATGGCCGAGTGGTCTAAGGCGCTGTCTCAAGATCACTTACCTCTCACCTCTAAGGTCGTAGGTTCGGGTCCCGCTCGTTCCAAAATATTTATGTGAGAAAGTTTCCAGTTACTTGCGGAAGGACGGGGTTCTTCTCAGTCTGACTCAGTCTGAGGTCTTCCTCCACCAGTAAAACTGGATATGCCATATATAACCTGAAATGAGTTGAAAATGGCGTTAAACCCCATTTAAAAAAACAAATAAAAAAAAACTTTGTTCGTATATTTGTTATGTACATGGATATAAGACTATCACTATAGTGCTCGGTAACAAGAAGTAATTAGTACTGTAGTAGTACAATATTCCCTTCACCCCTATCACGACTTTCCAGGCAATTATCTTCCAAACACAATTATCAGCTTAATTGTTTAAGCGAACGTGGTATAATGACTCTGAAAAACAACTCAAGTTAGGTCTTAAACTATATTACATTTCAGAAGGATTGCTCGTAACAGGTATAAGAAGTGTTATGCGTTAACTATTGTTGAAATAAGACGAAAGCTGCAATCTGTGTAGGCAAAAGTAACTTTTATTTAATTTTTAGAGTGGCAATTTTGGATATGGCAAACGGAAAAAAAATACAAGACAATCAAAATCAGAAAGTGCCAAAAATAGATGATAATTATATATATCAATAAACAAGAATAAAAATAATGTATTGATTATAGCAACAGTATTCACAGTAGTTATAACAACGGTTATGGTAAGAATAGTTATATCAATATTATTAAAAGTAATAATTAGTTTATTAGAGAAAATAATAATAATGAATACAAATAATAATAAGAAGTGATGACAACGATAATAATATAAAAAAGGTAGAAATTATTATTATTATTTTTATTATGTGCTTGTTTATATAATTGGATGATATAACAATATATTCGTATGCAATACTTTTACGTTGTAACAAATATGTATTAAATATTTATATAATCAATATTTAACCAATATGTATGTATTTACTTTATTATTATTTTAATATTCCGCGTATTAACACTAGCCCCTTACGGTGTTTTTTTTTTATTTCTAAACAAATGTTTTATGAGTATAGACTGTTTAGTATGTGAACATAAAACGTTATATTTTAAGCAAAACTTAATTTAAACTAAGCCTACAATTTCGGTAAATTAACATGTGTACTCAAATTGTCTACTATGAAAACGCTTAAGCATAGTTCTTGTGTGGCCATAATACTATAATCTTTTCATAGGAATCTCTAAGATAAAACTTGATCATATCAGCTCGTTAAGGCATATAAATCAAATATTCTACATTTACTAGGTCATGTCATGGAGTCATAAATCCCTTATACAGGTGTTACTAGTACCGTAGCTTGTATTTCGTTATCCAAAAAGCATGCAATTTTAACTGCGATGTCATAACCTGATATGCAGTTTTTTAAGCGTAGTTTTTTACAATGTTCGACAATGTTACATGTACCGTATCTGTCTTATCAGTATATATAGTATATCAACATATAAAAAGGTCTTAACAAATAGCTTTTTTTTCTTTGTTTTATGACAGTTTAATATCTACTGCCTATATTTTGTAACGACTTATTAAGTTGTCGTTTAGAATTGGACAATTTGAAATTTAAAATGCCACATTTAACGTTCAAATTAGTTTTGAATTTTCTGTTTATAAATAAATCCAACTCTTTACCACTTTAACGCGTCCGTTAAAGACTAAACGTGTATTGTTTCTGCAGAACACCATGCTCACATTAAAAAAAACACTTTTAAAACCCAACACATCGACAAGATTGTTATTCTACAAATTTCAGTTGTTTAGTCTATGTTTATTATATGTGGTACTACGCATCTTAAATGTCATATATACACCAACAATAACATGTGATACTACAAACCTGGCACATTTCGTGAACAGGTTCCATACTCTGTAGCATATGTATGACGTCATGTCCTCTTGTTTGCTGCCGTCACATTGTTTGCTGCTATCATATGAAATTGTTTGGTGCCATCAACGTGTTTGGTGCTATCACAGTGTTTGGTGCCATCACAGTGTTTGGTGCCGTCATATTGTTTGCTGCTATCATATGAAATTGTTTGGTGCTATCACATTGTTTGGTGCCATCACATTGTTTGGTGCCATCACATTGTTTGGTGCCATCACATTGTTTGCCACGATCACATTACTTCTGTATATCATCTGTCGTCACTGAGGTCGTGGATGTGAGCCCAGTTTGATCCAATAATCTTATTTGAGAAACATTGTCATAGTATTTGCGGAAGGACGGCAGTTCTATTAAACTGAATAGTTTACGTCTCAACAAAAAAAGATATGTATTCTATATTCTGTATTAGTATTATTCTAAGGTCTTCCTCCACCAGTAGAACTGGATATGCCATATATAACCTGAAATGTGTTGAAAATGGCATTCAACCCATTCAAAATGAAAAATATTATTTATGTAAACCATGTTACAAACATACTGTGGAATACAGCATGCATGTAACATGTCACGAAATATCAATTTTAAATCTATGATAATATACTAATAGATTCTTTATTTCATTTTATGACGTAACAACCGAAACAAGAGTGAAGCTGGGTAGGCAAGTAACGTGGATATAAGCTCTCCAATGACATCTTCATTACTAACTGTTACGCGAGTTATTCTTTAACTCCCTTTTATATATTTATTCCATATGTATTGCTGATTTTATTATTCCATTAATTGATAGTTTTTGTGCTGTTATGACGGCAGTGTTCTTTGGATACTTGTCTTGTTTTATTAACATGTATGTTCCCTATCTGCAACATCATAAAAAGACGAAAATGTGTGTCTAAGAGGAAAGATATCATTAAAACAGCAATGCCACCAAAACAACACAAAAAGCAAACAACTACACAATTACCATAAACAGGACAATACAACCATGCACAAGAATGGACAACAGGGGCTAATGTTTTAAGCGGTCATTTGCAATACTGTCTTGTTTGTGTTGTCATGTTCTTTTTTTTTTCTCTAAAACACAAAACAAGTTTTAAAAACATGTATGCAACTAGATGTTCAACACTAAATGTTATAAATGTACATTGTCAATTTACAATTTGATATTTATATCAATTATGTTATTAAGGACATTTCAGTATAAATACTTGATGAGAATAATCCCAAACAACAAATTATTGTTTAAATGTAATATTAATAAGACAAGATTGTGTGATTTTTGCAGTATGCATGAAGAATCAAATAAACACTTGTTTTGGGAAGGTCACATTTCGAGAAGTTTTTGGACAGAAATTCAAATGTTTTTAAATGAAAAACAAATGCACATACATGAAATATTCAATGATCTCCGTCGGATATGTGGACCAGAGTAGCTACTTATTTAACTGTATATTGATATACCCAAAATACTTCATTTTTTAAAAACAAATATGCACAATACCGAATTTTAACAATTTAAAAAAATATTTAAAATACCATGAAAACCTTGAAAAATTAATTGCACTGACAAAATTACACAACATGAAATCAAATGGAATAAACTGCAACTTTTCTAATAATTTTATTTTATCGTTAAAGTGACAGTGTAGAGTAATTTACCTTTCTTTCTAAAAAAATCTTCTTCTTCATCTACTTTTTTCTCTCTTCTCTCCGACCTATTCTGTCAAAATCCTAAACTTTATTTCTGATATTACGTTCATAAACAAATATATATGAAGAATGTAAATTATATTATGTATGTAATAATAAATTGTATGAGAATATACTATGGAAATAAAAAAAAAATGAAAGGAAAAAAAAGGAAGTATGATATTTCACGCAACCTTTTGTATGTGCAAGTCTGCCAAAGATCCATCAAGTATTTCAATGAAAGTTAAATATAATGAATATGTAGGTCTGCTTATAAAACATTTCCATTATGTATGTACAATTTATCCAGTATATATATCACTAATCTAAAATGACAAACCACATATCACGCAACCTAAAACGCAATTTGTAGTCCGATATACTGCATACTTAGCAATGACCCTTGCCCTTGCTAACAATGCCATGTTTTATAAGCACATATCGTGTCATTAGTAAAGCTTAGATTGCACAAACTACGCAGATAATGCAAACTGTCTTTGATAATATGCACAACCCTGTAAACCTCGAGGCATTATGTATTTGTTATGAAGTACTTAACTCGCATATGAAATACAAGTCACTTCTGATATGTATTTCACAAATTGGACGTTATCTAGTTGCATTTTTGCAATTAACCATTGTTTTATAATTGGCAAGAGAAGGATATTATATTAAAACATGCTTTATTTTATAACTAAGTGGGCATGTCAGACAAAAACCTGGCACTTGACAAGTCTGCATTATTAAGCTTTGATCATTCTGACTGAGCCGATGACCTTTCACAAAGTGAGCTACGACGACGTAGTGGCATGGTACTGCTGTCACGATATTGTAGTTGCGTTATTATTTCCTTCAACTATGACGACCATTACGCCATCGGTTTATATATATAGGCTAGTGCATGCACTCATAACAGTTTCAAGTAAGTTGTTTTAAAGTAATTAATTAAAAGATTCGTGAGCCGTGTTGAAGCAATAAATTACTACTTATATCTTTTATAAATGATTCTGTGTGATTTCACTTCATGGAAACATGGAGAGATATTTTGCGAGAAAGTCGACATATAAGAACTCAAATGTTGTAAAGAGTCACGTCATACCCTCCATAAAAAGGTACAATGGAAGATGAAACGACATTGTACATAGTGTCGGTATTTGTTATCGGTATAATAATATGATATGCAGTCTATTTCAATCATTAATATCACACGGATCACTTTTGTTTTATTCCCCACAATTCATAGCGCTTTAACGCTTACTAAAAAAACTGTGACGTCTTTACAGCATTCGCTTGAGCAACTAACCAATCAACGTGATCTGTAACGGACCCAAGCGGCGAGCGCTGCGCTAGGTCCGATCAGCAGTCTAATAGGCTGGTGGGGATGTTTTTGTTTATACAATCCCATGTTATGATATGAAGATATGACTACGAGGGTAAGACCAAGGTTGGGTGTGATAATAGCTCAATCTTTTTCAGTTTGTTTTTTTTTACGCTTTTGACCGTCCCAGTGTGGTGCATACATATTGCTGTTACTTCTATTATATATGTATATATATGTTGATATAGCACTGATTGTGAGTATTTGCATCACTAATAATTGTTTTTGTGCTGTTGTGGTAGTTGTGTTCTTTGAATGTAATGGCTCTGCCAGGTTTGGGCTTCTAAGTGGTGGTTTTACCTTCGCCAAGTCATTTTATCATCATTATTTCAGTATATTTGTGAAGTAGTTATTATAATTAGTATATGGATTGCGCTGTTGTGTTGAGTTTTTATTTGGATGGTGAATTTCCTGGTGGAAAAAAGTGTGTTATTATTTTGAATGTTGCGCCGTGGTCGTGTCGCTGATATTTCCTCTTGCTTTATTTTTTTCTTGTTTTATATAACAACCATTTGAACTTTGTCTAACAGGTAACATATCGTCCACCACATATATACCACATATATATCACACACACATATATATATATGCATAGAAGAAGTGACAGCAAAAGTCACCCCATCCCTCACCCTTTGAATTGTTAGTGGAGAGATACATTTTGGTTTACGGATGTACATCAATCTACCTCGCTCATCATATCATAAAATGCTGTAAGTAAGTGATTCTATACCCAGCCTTCAGTTTTATTTACAAACCGAGTACAGAAATGATTGATCAATTTAAAATCGTTATCTCATAACACATTAAAGTATGCGAGTTTATTTAAACCTTGACTAATCTAGCTTATGATATAAAAACATTCAGTGAAAACTTTAAGGTAACTCTAGTTTCTCCAATCAAAATTCTTTCAGAGGCCGTTAGATATTATTAAATTATTTCATTTTGTGTATGATTCACTTGACAACAATAATCGCAAACAGTTTACTGTGTGTCTCAACCCATTTTCATATTTAACAATTTGTAACCTTTCATCACAATCAAAGCTACGTAATTGTCTCAGCTGAACTAACGGAGCAGTGGATGAACGTGGAAAATCTTTAACGGATATTCTTAAGTAGGTCTATATTGAAAAACATAGCGCTCGACAATGTGTAAAACACATACAGATCTGCTGGATGACTTTGTAAGAGATAATTGTATTTTGTAACAGATCACATGATACAGTTGTGTATAATCTCCTGGTAATTACGACTCATTGAGGTTGGAAACAATTTCTACAATCCCCGTCAATCAAACAAAATTATCGTCGAAAAACTGTCTGTTATATCAATCAAATAACTACCATTAAATTACACAAAGTCTATCGTTTGATGTAAATATCTGCGTTTTTTAACAAAAAGCTTGTTTCCCCAGGCAATTACGGTTCTTCTATTTGCGTTTCGCCTGTTTTTCAACAGTATTTATCCATTTTTTCTGCTGTTGGTGCATTTATACCCCCTTAAAAATGTCCCGTCAATACTAAGAATGCTTTCATCTCGTTGATTGAATAGTTTTCGCCGGTAGGGGGTGCTACTGATGTGCACGCAGCAAACATCTATCATTCGTCTAATGACATCTATTTTACATGATTTCCATCTCTTCAAGTACTTATAGGAGCATGAGAGGTACGGAGACGCTGCCACTGGGTGTCTGTCACGGTTAATTAGGCGGATTAAAGCAGTAAACGAAGTGGATATACAGGGTGTAAAGAAAATAGTTTATGATAAAATTATTCCTTTGGAATAAGAAAATATAGCATTCAACGGACACAGCTACAAAAACATCTCGGACACGATTATAATTTTTTTTAAAATAAGAAGTGACAACATGGATCCAGGGCGTGGAACGGTCAGCAGTAAAAGACGCCATTGAGAAGATTAAATCTGGTTAGTCTGTGAACGCAACCTCGCTCTTCCCCCGTCCTCGTTTTATAAGACGGTGTAAATAAAGGTATCCGTGCAGTACGCAACCAATTAATGAAAATAGTAAACTCAGTTGTTGCCAGTTCGTGTGTATGTATTCTTAATACGCATTACAATTACTCTGCAGATTAAGTGTGTTCAGGCGACCTTGGTGGCTGTGTCCTTGAATGCTTTGTGTATGTCCTTTAGTGTTATGTGCCATTGGAATGCTATGTAAGTGAGTGAGTGAGTGAGTGAGTGAGTGAGTGAGTGAGTGAGTGAGTGAGTGAGTGAGTGAGTGAGTGAGTGAGTGAGTGAGTGAGTGAGTGAGTGAGTGAGTGAGTGAGTGAGTGAGTGAGTGAGTGAGTGAGTGAGTTACTAAGTAAGTAAGTAAGTAAGTAAGTAAGTTACTTAAGTAAGTTACTAAGTAAGTAAGTATTTATATAGTGACATTTGTGAATGTATGTAAATCTGCAATTAAACAGAAGACACAGGGCCTAATTACAAAATAAACACAGTGTTTGCCCGAGACGCCCACCAACATATCTTCCGGTTTCAACATATAATAGTTGTATACCGCATCTGAACTGAGGTCAAAGTGATCGTTCTAGATATTCATATTTAACAGTGTATATTGTTTCCTTTCAAACGTGTCTTTGAAGTTATGCATGTCCGTAATTTTGATAATTTTGCCACGTCTGTTTTCAAGATGTTGTCACAATACTCTTCTATGTTCGCTGTTTTGAGATTTCAATAAGTAAGTAAGGAAGTAAATAAACTGATTCCACGGAGGAGCACGTAAAGGCGTAGATACTGATTGCTTACATCTGTCTTTCTTATTCATGAAAAGTGGTAGTGAATGTATTATCAAACATTCTTATACTAACCAAAAAAGTATAAGTAACATTACGTTACTTATAGAGTTGTTACAAACATAGTATTGATAAATTCTCTATGCTCTTAGGAAGTCACTTGGGAACAATTTAATGGCTGAAATTTTGCAGAAGTCTTCTTTGTTTTTCAATGTGTTTTATCAATAAAACAGTTAATTACCAAAATTATTAAGAAAGAATTAACATATTTTTTATAAAACTAGGAACAAATTAAGAGTGAAAATTCATAAAAAAAAATTGATTTGTTTTGCTATTAATGGGGAAATCGTATCTGACCTAGAATATGTAAATGTTGATGTCTTTCAAATATTTGCCTCGTTCCAAAATAAAAATAAAGTAAGATTTAATATATATTCTTAGTTTATGTACATAATTATGTACATTTCAGAAATATTTCTAAAACTTAAAATTAAATGCCTGTGTATATAAAGTAAAGACATACTTAATTATCTCGGATAGTTAGTGAACTAAAATATACTGAATGAAACAGCTAACATTTTATACAACTTACATTTTATGTATTTTCTATAAAAAAATATCAAAGCAGTTTCCTTGCAGCTTGGACATGGATAAGAAAGAACATATAGGCCATATAATATCATAATTGTCTGTTAATGTCGCATTCAAATTTTACACGCTACTCAATATTTTGATGAAGAAATTAGAAATACAAAAGTGGCGGGTTAGCGGTTCCGTTCAGTATATAACATGTGTAAAGTGGCGGGTTAGCTGTTATGTACAGTATATAACATGTGTAAAGTGGCGGGTTAGCTGTTATGTACAGTATATAACATGTGTAAAGTGGCGGGTTAGCTGATACGTTCAGTATATCTATTAACTTTCTAAACACCCTGTACACATGCTCTAATTTAATCATATTTATAGATAGATTTATCATTTTCTGGTACATTAAGATGATTCGAGATTCTGAAGCATTAAATGATGGCGTTTACATTAGCATTACAGATGTAGGTTATTATCGGCCTTTGACCTCTCAATCCCTGTATTGTCATTTCCTTCATTGTTGTAATTTGCACAGGTACGTGATGATTACCAAGTACAAATACATTTATCAGGATGACTTACGTACTTACGTAATTATCAAATCTACGTTTTTTTCATTAATGACGTGTACTTATAGTTTGGTTTTGTGCATCTGTTTGTTATCATTAATAACTTATATTAAGTTGCGAATGGGGTAATTTACATATTAGAGAGAAATATAAACTCAAAATGAAATGATGCTAAAACAATCAATGGATATTAATAATAATGATGATAATGATAATAGTAATAATACTAATAATAATAATGATAATTATAATAATGATTATAATAATGATATTTATAATGATAATAATGCTAATAATGATAATAATATTAATAGTTATGATGATAATAATAATAAAAATAACGATAGTAATAGATATAAAAATAAAAGCAAAAATTATAATAATAATAATAATAATAGTAATAATTATAATAGTTACAATAAATAAAATAGTCAAAAATAATAATAGTTATATAATATGATAGTAATAATAACAAAAATACAGTAATAATTCAATAAAAATAAAAATAAGTATAATAATAATTGCAATAATGTCAATATCACTAAGGTAACATATAACTTGGGAGCACTCAATTTTCGAAAAAAAACAATAAATTATCTGTATTTAAACGGAATACCGAAAATTAATGTTTGACATATATATATTTCGACCGTTATCTAATTTTCGCTTTTTAAAGTTTTCATTATTTATCTTTTTTTTGTAAATCTTTATATCGGAAATGTGTTCGATAATCCGGAGATACCAAAACGGAAAATAAATATAGCAGATGCAAATACTGATGATGCAGATAAGGTTTAATGACCCAATTCTCAGTTGGGGAAGCCACATCCGGTTGCCATTTAGACTGGTTTCCCGCCAATTTTATCTCCAGCTTGCAAGATAGACTTCGATATACAGTAGCTTCACCGATCAAAGTAATCCATCACCGGAGAAGGATGGCCGCTTGAAGACGCAAATTGGTTTATCGCTATGTCCATCAAATGGTAATGTAGCCATGAAATAGAGGATTAGATACCGAAAGGCTGGGTAATTAGTTTACATCCATCACCCCCAGACTAGAGCCTGTACGGTAAAGCAATCAACCAGTGGGAGAGCGCCTTGTTCTTGGTTAGTATAAAGTCACTCTGTCAATATGCTAACAACAGCGTCTTGAATTTCATGAACTGTACAACAAGGCATTGGCGAAGTAAATGATGAAAACTGTGGATAGCATTGCAGATTTTGCAGGAAAAAAATCCAGTTTTACAATCAACAATAAATAAATATAGTTTCCAATTAAGAGAGACGACCATGATCACCATGTAACATTACAGATGACCGCACCACACGTTTTATACATAGGCAGCGGTGAAAATAAGGACCTCGGTTAGCCATCAAATTAGCAGAATAAATTGGTACGAATGACAATTACCCCGAGGGAGTTATAGAAATAGATACTAATTATCCTGAAATAACACTCAGTGGTCAGATTATCGAGAGAATGTGAAACAGAAAAAACAAATATTGGACCTGTCACTCATCCAAATAGATAAAACATGGAAGCAACACACGGTAATTATGCATTGCATCGTCTCTAAGTAAACAATTTGTTTTGTCGAGTCATTATTTCCGTCATCTTAAGAGCAGTCTTGGGAACGATTTAACAGATTTTGCGTAGGTATGACGTCATTGAATGGTTTAACATGATTTTATTATTTCTGATTCCTTGGAGTTTATTCAGTGTTACGGATAGGGAAACAGAATGTCACTTAAGGTAGTTCGCGGCGTTCGGAATGTTTGACATCTGGAGTAATTGATCAAAAATCTGTACAATTGATCTATGAAGTCGCAGCTTTCGTTTAAACTTTGTATTTTTTTTTTGAAAATATAGTACCGCAGTTTTTCGTAAACGGCGCTCCCTGGTGGAATGTATCTTTGACGATTTTCGCTGGTTTTTTTCCCCCTTATTAATAATCAATATTAATTCAAAATTGTTTTTGTTAACGTTATTTAACATTTACCATTTTATTAGGGAAAAAATTGATGAAAATCGTCTAAAAACAACACAAACCACCAATGGAAGCTGTTAATGAGATTCTGCGGGACTTTATTAAAAAAACAATGCTAAAATAAAAGCTGATACTTTATATTATATATGTACATATTTTTTATTATTTACGCCAGATGTCATAAAATCCGATAGGAACGCCGCGAACTACCTTAAACCGGCAGGCAAAAGGCGCGAGAGTTGCATGCTTTATAAAGCTCAAGAACATACTTAATAAAATTGAGTATTCTACGAGTATCTTTATTTCTTCGCTACTCTCTGTATTTTACCAGATAGCACTAAAAACTCCCAACGACACAACTGAATGATAAAAATAGAAATATCTGAATCTGCAAAATTATATATCAAATGACATCCATCTTGTCAATCATACGTTGTGTTGACATTTGCCTTTCACTGTTTGTGTTGTTAATAGATTCACCATTTCCAATTCTTCATTTATGATTGGACGTGAGTGTTGTACAAACATAATCACTGAAACCGAAAAAATATCACCGACACTAAGGTTATAAAATAAAGTTTATGTGATTTACTGCTGGTCCGCAAAGATCACTGAGTCTGTATATGTGATGTCTTCGTCATTTGGCTTTTACTAAATTGCGACACGAGGAGTTTATTATCTGTTTTATCCTCGTCTCCTATTGTATAATCCTCCTTTAATCACGGAACTGAGATAGCTTTGTGCTGAACATCCCAACACGCTGCTGTTAACGCTTTTATAAAACATATTAAGTGATTTGCTCCAGCAATTAAATAAACAAAACACATGATTAGTTTGTTTTATTTATTAGTAATAGGATTAAACTCCATTCCAACATATTGCATGTTATTTTATAAGAAAAAATAAAACCACAGTATCACAAATTTGAGATTTTTAAAAGGAACAAGGCTTACGCGAGTATTTATGGTGAAGTTCGTAAATTCAAAGAGGGGCAAAAATAGTGCAATAGCTAGAGTGTCATCCTCTCAAGTCAGATACTGCGGTTTTGACCCTGTGGTCTCTTAAAACACAACAACACTCGGTAATAGATTGACCAGGTCACGGACTCGATATCCTTTAATAGAAGCTCTATGTCCACTTAGCAATTAAGACTCAGGAGCATATAGTTCAGTTTCACCGTTTTCCAAACACAATATGGAATGCTATACAATTAAGCCATGGGTCCAAGTTGGCTGCTCACGCCAGAGGTTGCGAGTTCGATCCCCTGCTCGACCCGATGCCTCTCATAAAACAACACACAGTACTGGTTCTACACAGGAAGCGGACTCGAGAGCAGTTCATATAAGCTCTGAGCTTTCATCGCAATCTAGCTAAAATAAATTAGTATAAACTAAACTAGATCCAAGAAATGGAACCTTAATCAATCCCTTTACTCAACTTTGAACTCCAAAAGCATAATGGACACATCGTGTCTTCTCCATGTTAATATTATTCATATTTATGTTGGTTATGATTAGTATATGCTTTTAGACACCGCAGCTGTGGTCTTAGGGTATACCGTCCGCACCGCATGCGGAAGGCCGTGGGTTCGATCACCGACCGGGTCATACCAAAGAACAAAAAACAATGGTTCTAGAAGCTTCCTCGCTTGGCGTTCAGCATTTAGATGACAGTTTTAGTTCTGGTCGGCCTGAAATGGCTGGATGGGTTATCATATCATGACACTCTAGTTTGTAAGCGTTAAAAATACTATCTCAAGTGGACGCCGCTGCGATATGACTGAACATGTGTTGAGAGCGACACTAAACTCCAAACAAAATATGTTATGTGATTTTTGAGGTACATATGACTGTTTTGTGTTGTTGTGGTACATGTAGCTATATTCAATGAATACTGCGTGTCCTGTTGGATATTGTATATTCTGGTGTTTTACTACACGGTGTATATATCGTATGTACATGTCTAGATAACACATACAAGTAGAATAAACAGCGGTATGATTGATATTTGCCGAGGACTAATTGATGACGATTCCGTGGTCGTTAAACTGTAAGACAAGACGATCTCACTAATTAGGAAAGCAAATAGTTTGTTTTTGTATGGTAATTACGATGATTATTCTCGGCAGATAAGGTGTAAAATCACACATTTGCCTTCCCGCCATGTGTCGATGACGTAACACGATTCACACCACAGGAGCAACAATAGCGCAGGTTTACTGTGCAATCGTTGTGCTAATTACTCTGCTAATATATTTCTTACAGCCTTGTGTTCAGTGCTGTTGCTAGGTTAGGTTCATGTGTTTGATAGTTTGATTGTTTTGTTTTGTTTGTTTGTGCCAATTTTAACAGAACAGAACGCCATCTGTCTTTGAGTTGACTTACACAGTACATCGTCATTTATATAAAAACATGTTAACGAATAAAGACATTATATCTTATGTAAACGAATAAATAATTAATTAATATCACGCGGAATGATAATAATCATAAACAAATTCATACGCACATGCACTCACATAAATCAAACAAATACTCGCACGCGAAACAATCCAATAGACAAAACAAATAATATATATTTGGCTTAGATAAAATTCTAGGAGAATTCTATTATCTGACTTAATACGTCTATGAATCGAAACATACTACACCTCTAATAAAAATAGATATATGCTAATATATATCCAAATAGCATGGACATATCAAAATAAAATGAAACTTATCTTCTAAATCTGGCGAATTACAATAGCGTTCATTTCGAGTTTTGTTTGTATTCTTACCGAATGTGACGATAGTCGAATTTTACAAACATATGTTCTCCAAATACAAAGTCATGCACTTATACATAATAAATGTTAACATAATCATGTTTTCCTAACACAACACTTATTGATTTATTACACTTCCAACTTTAAAGAAATAAAAAAATAACTGTTGGTAATGCTGAAGAGGGTTATACCTGACAACTAGTATAGTTTATACAGACATCATACGCAAGTGTATATATATATAATGTAAACTAATATTATCAGCATTAATGAATTGACACCAGTGTCTCATATATATAATATGACGTGATATGTATAAAGGGTATCTATCCAATTCGCCATACAGCTGGTGTGCATGTTCTAGCGTTAAATATACTTAATCTTATGCAGTTTTCCAATATATTTTGATTTCGTGTAATCTCATAGTTCAGACACATGCCGTAATATCGGCCCATCAAATACATCAAATTACTGACATATTTTTCTAAATTTCTTTTTATATTTACGACAAATAATCAACAACATATTTAAGGCTTTTAAGGCATTATCAATTAACTGCTTGCTATTAATAGTAAATATCCCAGTATAGTAAATATCCCAGTATAGTAAATATCCCAGTATAGTAAATATGGTTCCCAAATAATTAGTCATTAAAACTTCTAAATCATTGCCGTTGTAAGTAAAAATGATATTATCTAACAAATGTCCTCTTTTTTCTAAAAAAAAACAACACATAACTTTCGTTGTTTTCAAAGCTTTGACATCTAAACTCCATTTATTACAATATGTATTTGATAAGGCTTTGTTGTAGATCTTCCAGAGAATTTACTTAAATAATCACGTCGTCTGCAAATGATCACAAATGTGAAAATGATCGCAAAAGTGAAAATGGTCACAGATGTAAAATAATTTTACCACACATCTGATCACTTTTCAAAATAGTAACATTTGCATTAAAACAGTCACATATGTGAAAAAAAAAATGTAAAACCGATTCCTCCTCGCTGAAAATGTGAAAAAGTAACAATGTTCTTCTTTTCTGTAATGACTAAATTATCTTTAAATCCATTTCGTCTATATAATAGTCTGCGGTTTAAAGAAGTTCTGAATACACTATCAACAATAACAATAAAATAACTAACTTTGGTTTCTACTGATGAGATTGATTTTTTAAGTAACATAAAGAAAGGTACGGGAAATGAGTTTCGACGAAGACAAAAACAAAACGTTGAGACGAACTAAACTATGTCAAAATAGAACCTAACAACAGTCTAACGAACAGTGTGTCTGCCGTATAAAGGCATTTCATGAATAGAGTAAAAAACACGCCGAGTATGTTTGTTTACCTTTTCTAGGAAATGCGTAGATGCTTCCAATGTATTCTTTTATATGTTATTATTGCATGTATTCAACTTTCTTACGAACATAAACCAGAAAATAGTACGCACTTATGTTTAGATACTCCTTGATGGTGATTTACCCACTGACCGTCAGAGGCGCTGTTAAATACAGCTACGTTATGCGTGTTTGTGGTGTCTTTTATAGTAGTTTCAGCACTTCTTCTGTTTTGCTCGTGGTGGTTCTAGCTGCTGCGTCACCTGTCTGACATACATATTTAAAAGTAGTAATATACACTATATGTATAAATATTTAAAAGTAGTAGTATACACTTTATGTATACATATTTATAAGTAGTAATATACACTATATGTATACATATTTAAAAGTAGTAATATACACTATATTTATACATATTTATAAGTAGTAATATACACTATATGTATACATATTTATTCTGCTTTAACATATATAACACCAAAAACAATCAAAGTGTTTTGTTTCACGCTGCGTGTATGTTATCGATCTAGGATGTATGTCTTACCATTTACTCTTTTCTACGCACAGTGGAGACACAAGCATACAAATATACGCATTAGCATTAATAATTAATTAACAATTAACTATTAATTAAGTTTCGTTTCCCGAGATTGTCTTTGTGGACATGGAAACAGAGATCTTTAACTTGATTCAATTGAATTTAAATGAACAAAATGTTTTCTGATCAACTCGGCAGTGTTTTTCATTACAAAACAGGCAGTTTGTAAAGTATTTAGGAGATATATTTCAATACGTTCTAAGAAGCCAACTTGTTGTTTTTACTGTCTTCACTGATTTTATAATGGAGGTTCGTCTATTCTGTAACCAATGTTACTTAAATATACTACAATTCTACAGAGTCCAGTGCAAGAACACGATAACCTAGAATATATTTCTATAAACTTTTGTTTTTTGTGAGGAGTTAGCCTGCTCTCTGTTCATATGGTTTTTGTTTGTGACATTCCTTGTTAGTAAAATATATATTTTTTTAATGCTAGTACAAACTGAAACACATCGGTTTGTACAGTGATTGTATAACTTACCGGTATTTGATATTAATAACAAAATATAAAAAACAAGCAAACTCATAGTTAATAAATTTACTAAAGAACCTTGAAAGTTTACCCCTTAAGTTACAAATATGAAAATGTAACATCAGAAATGTGTATATACTACATCATAAGTTATATTTTTACATTTGATTTTGTTAAACTGTAACAGTTTAATGAAATCAAAATTTAAAAAAATAATGATAAAAAAATAACAACTTTTTTTTATTATTTGGCGATGGTAAAAGGAGCAAGGTTACCTACATTTATTAACCAGGTTTCAATTCCACAACGGTTGCTTCCCTATTGACCACTCCAATGTGATCATCTCTGTTTTTGTTTCTTCTGAATATGTGTTTATTCTTTATTAGGATTTATTACTTATTCCATGCATTGGTTGTGTTTTACTGTTGTCTAGCGTTCTATGATTGCTACATCTCTTGTTTGACATATATTTTCTGATTTTACTTTTTTTCAAATAAATGTTACCTTATTACAGTCCCTGTATACTGGTCTTCTATTTATCCGTGCTGAATTGTTTGGTTTGTATAATTTCGTAATTTTACGGTCTGTTTTTTTATTCAAATCTATTTTGGTGTTAACAGATTAATGCACATAGTAAAAATCGACAATTGAAACCGCAAATATTTTTTTAGTAGACCCGTAGACAAGATAAAAGGTCACCAATGCGGTTATACTATTTACTGGTCCACGACGGTGACCCAGCTTAAAGATCCCCAATAGCGGTTATGCTATTTACTGGTCCATGATGGTGACCCAGATTAAAGATCCCCAATGGCGGTTATGCTATTTACTGGTCCACTACGGTGATCAAGATTAAAGATCCCCAATAGCGGTTTTGCTATTTACTGGTCCATGACGGTGACCCAGATTAAAGATCCCCAATGGCGGTTATGCTATTTACTGGTCCACAACGGTGACCCAGATTAAAGATCCCCAATGACTGTTATGCTATTAACTGGTCCACGTGGTGACCCAGACTTAAGATCCACAGTTGTTGTTATGCTATTTACTGGTCCACGTGGTGACCCAGATTAAAGATCCACAATGGCTGTTATGCTATTTACTGGTCCACGTGGTGACCCAGATTAAAGATCCACAATGGCTGTTATGCTATTTACTGGTCCACAACGGTGACCCCTGTTGTCACTTCTTCTCTAGTATGTATTGTACTTACTATGATTTTGATTTTTATATTATTTTGTTTGTGTTGCTGTGGTTGCTGTGTCCGTGAAAACTTCGTCACGGTTGGACGTGTCTCCAGTTGGACGTAGTCTCCAATTGGGCGAATGCTCCAGTTGGACGTAGTCCCCAGTTGAAAGTAGTCTTCAGTTGGACAGAGTCTCCAGTTGAACGTAGTCTCCAGTTGGATGTAGTCTCCAGTTGGACGTGTCTCCAATTTGACGTAGTTTCCAGCTGGATGTGTCTCCAGTTGGACGCAGTCTCCAGTTGGACATAGTATCCAGTTGGGCGTATGCTCAAGGTGGACATAGTCTCCAGTTGGACATAGTCTCCAGTTGGACAAAGTCTCCAGTTTGACGTAGTCTCCAGTTGGTCGGAGACTCCAGTTGGACGTATCTCCAGTTGAACGTGTCTCCAGTTGGACGTAGTCTCCAGTTAGTCGGAGTCTCAAGTTAGACGTAGTCTCCAGTTGGACGTATTCTCCAGTTCGGCGCTGTCTCCAGTTATCTGTTTTATATATTCTTAATATTTCAATCTAGTTCATCTACAAACTCAAATACGATACAAGTTAGTGCTTTATTTTTTGTTAAATATGCAAAAGATACATTAAATGCCTTGCGTGCTAAACTGGTTGACGTTAACAGTCTTTCAACAAATGCCACGCAGTAATCCTATATAATATATACGATATTAAGATCGAATATGGTCGGAGATGACTCTTCGTTTATCTGTCTTTGATCAAGGTGTTCGGTACCGTCCATGTAGCATAGAATATTTACGTTTTTAGACAATATTTCCTCTGATGAAGATATCGATAATAATGAACCATTTAGTCTTGATCAAACATTTCAAAAATATTCAAGTCCATTGATTCCCTTTGTGTCTCACATACCAAGTAATTTTGTACTGTTCTACATATAGTGACATGCACTCCTGAAACACTGGATACATTACCAATGGTTCTAAAAGTGCCTTAAAATAATCCCATAGATAGTCCTCTGTTGGTCCAAATATGCAGAAAAAAAACATGGGGTTGACCAGCTTGCGTTTTCACAATTTCGATGGTTTGATGACACCCCTTCATTTTTGACAATTCTGCCCATTTGTTGCAGTGTATCACTACGCATCTTTAAACTGTTGTAGCATCATCAAACAGTTCCCAGGGTCACCCAAACTTGACAGAAATCATGAAAATGTTGCAATGTTCCCATATGCACAAAGAAATATGACATTTTATGCATTTTTAACAAAATAATTGCCCAACCATTTTACACAGCTCTAATTTCTTTGGCGTAATAATCCTGTACCGTCATGTAAGGGAGGTAATTCTTCAGTGAGACCTTTGGTTGTTTTCAGAGTAGAAACTACACCGAGTGTTTTGTGTGAATAGGGTACACGTAAGGTCAAATGAAATAACCATATTGTTGCAGTGACAATATTTTTAAAAGTTCTTTTTATAAATTAATAAATGAGAAATTGATTTAATTTGAAAATAGACATCAATACATTAAGAGACTATACAACTGTACCGGCCATGTGTGATATATTTTTTATTCCAAATGTTAAAATGTACTCGATTCTTTAAAAAATAAGATGATGCACTCGAGTGTGCAAATATATATTGCAGATTGTATTTTTTAAATAGGAAAATGGTACGTTACAATTTAGAAGATTATGCCAAGATGTTTTTTTTTGAAAATAATGAACATTGTGCATAAATAATGAATAATAATATACAGTGAAAGAAATGAAATAAAAAACAAATGTATACAAGGACAGTGAAATTGTTTATCATTTGCATTTACATGTAAACGACGTATGACATTAATATAATAATAAAACAATGATATATAGAATAAAGTGGTACAGTTAAAATCTTACAAAAATCATTATGATGAACATTTACACCTGGAATATAGGTGATACAATTTTCGTTTCAAATCCAAAAGACCAACTGACCCATAAGGACAACATGATAATACCATTAATCTGTATACATAGAAATTCACAAATATTATTAAAACTGAGAAATAGAAAATAAAGGAGACAGTACACATGTCGAAGGCTATAAAACATATGGAATCATACAAACATATACTGCTGCACATAAAATCTCTTTGTGATATGTTGTGATCTGTTTTTCAGACGCCTTTAAAACTTTCCAAATAGGTCGATACCTTTGTAAATACTAGGTCTGCCATACTTGTATTACCTTGTAAAGCAACAGGATGTTTTGCCCGGAAAAACAATGAGACGTGTGTATCTATTACTAAACATTTAGTCTAGACTTTGTCGGTATATTGAATAAAAGTTAATAGCAGTTTTTTTTGTTAACCTATAATATCAATTTACTTATACAATAATGGCAGATATAAAAACTGTATGTAAACTGAAAAGGTGAAGTATCAAACTACACATTAGCAACGGACGTATTTGATCTAGCATAAAAAATAGATTAGAATAATCAAATGCAAAAAAAACACACGCAATTGAAATGTTTTAGGAAACTGACATGGGTTTCCTTTTACACAAGGACTGATTCTCATTAAAAAGATATACTAACATACACAATATTTTGTTATTTTTATTATTTTTTTTACCTATTTCAACTGACACTCAGGTCAAAATTCGTGAAAAAAAATACATTCGTAACGGAAATAATAAATATATATAAATACAAAGAAAGAAACGTTGAATTAGTTCTTACACTAACATTTAACTCTAAACATGTTAAATAGATACTCTCTCTCTCTATTTTTTTTCTCTTAGACTTAGATAATTTCCACAAACGCTCCATCAAGTAAATTCGTTGTCAATTTGTCGGTAAGCCAACATTCAATTGCCGGTGCGTTACAATGCAAGCAATGAAACTAATTAATATTTTTAAAAAAGTAAATAATAATAAAAAGTTTAAAATAAGATAACGAAGGATCCTACAAACTTTATATATTGATACATTCATTGTCTCGTTATCTATCAAATGTTATGCGGTAATAATCAGAATATTTCAGAATCGACTGAGCCAGTTACCAGTACTAGGTAATATAAAATAGTTCCTAACATCAACTGCCATTAAACAGCAGTTAACCAACTAATATATCATGTGACAAATTGACGTTTATAAATTATAACAAATATTTATGTGTCATGTATACTTTTGTGAAAGTTATTTTAGATCGTAATTATTTATTACCCACAATAATATAAGTATATAAATTCAAAGCAGCCTTTCTCTAAATAATATCATTGCGCGTGATCATATATGTCCAACAGGAGATGTACAAAGGCCACAGCCACATCATTCACCAATCGATGCACAGAATAAGTGTAACCATGGAAATGACATTCCAAAGACAGGCGAATTGATAACCGAGTTCACCGTCTTTGAAAAGTCTTTGTAGCAAAACTGCCAATTAATGTAAACATAATTTATTTCCCAATTTATTTACATTTTATACAATAAAACAAATGTATACAATAACAGGAAGATAATTAGAACCAAAAGCATAGTGATTATGATGTTTTTTTCTCCTTTTGGGAGCTTAAATTCACCTCAACCCCGCTCTTCAACCTACATAATAAATAGAAACAGTGAAAAAATAGTCTACAGGTCATATATTTCAATTCAATGTGAATAGCAGCGTATATTGGTGTTTTTACTTATTCAAACATTGTTTTTAAATATTGTTGAGCAAAATTGCATTTTTTGCATTATTTCAATGATATTTTGTGACCAAAATGCAATAGATACGATCGGTCTAACTTTGTGCTGAGTAAAGACACGAAATGACATTTTTGTGCTGTTTCTTGGTATTTGAATTGTACAGTTAACATCAGTTTATCCAACAATGAAACTCAAACATAAGGGAAATTCTCAGATATATTGTCCATCCAAATTCCATGTAACAGCTAGAGAGAAAAAATATACACTTTAAATGCTTGGAAATCAAATGATTTTGAGTGCCTTGTGTTGTGTTTATATTTATTTTTATTTTTGCTTATAGTCAAGGTTTATATTTTTATAACTACTGATGTATGTGTTGTCCATATTTGGTTTCTTTATGAATTATATAAAAAATAGATAATATTCTTTCTATGTGTTCTTATTTTTGTTGTAAATCTTAAATCGGTCATCAATCAAGAAAAAAGTAATAACACAATTCCTTTTAAAATAATATCCATAGATGTCATTAGACAAAAATAAGTCCAACTTTAACTTAAATATTCTACTACTAGTTTAAAACGTTCCAGACCATTCAAGTTTCTTACGGAAAGCCAATTTATGTAAGAACTATATCCATAAACAAAACTATTCAGATTAACACAACATGCACCAATCCATTTTAAACCTCTCTCAGAAAAAGCTCACTTTACCTGTCACTGCCGCTGAAACCACAGAACAGCTCGACAATAATTACAGCTTTGATTTATATTTTCCTATAATGGAGTATGTTCCTGACAATGTGATATCTAGGAATTATAGTCTGTGAGGGTCGTCTATAAACAACACCATACGCAAAATGTAGATATTGGTAAAAACATTTATACTTTTCTACCGGATAAAGCACACGCTCACAGAACAAATCAATATTACATAATAATATCTGATAAAAGAATTCCTTTAAAGCACAGAACACTACCAAAAATGAAGAAAGGAAGCACATACTGTTTTATTTTCAGCCGATTCATGGCGGGTAGTGAAGCAAGCAACACACCTCGTGCCCCTCAGCACCATTCGGAACACTTTATGAAGCTCTGCGATTCCACGGAATCAGAACCCATAACAACACAGGTTCAAAGTACGGGGCGATTTAAGACAGCTGTTATGATTGTCAAAAAATCTTTTGCAAACACAGGACGCAACAAAACGATGAAAAAAAGCAGACTCGGTTTAGTTAGGTCTGATCACGAGGGGTATTAAACATGCAACACCCCTCACGTACTCGTGCTCTCCCCAAGCATCCGATTGTATAGTTGGATTTTCTTTCATTTCAACGTAGAGGTGACTAGGCAGATATTCTATTATCACGTTATTCTGAAGTTCCTGTGATTTCCAAGAAGTTTAGCACCCTGTCTGAACTCAAATTAATTCTAATTCATTACTGACCTAATACAGTCTTACTTGCCATAGTTGTAAAATTTGACATCCTTTTTGGATTCTAATGGCGCAGTCTTGTCCATATTTATTATGTACACTATCAGTTTGATGTTAATAATTGCATGATCAGATATGATTATATTGTTCAAAATATTACAATCTTTCTGTGGATTGTCTGTCTAAACGTACATTGAAGAATTAGTAATTAATGGTTGAAATGGCGTCATGCGCTTCCAAGGACTCCTTTTGTCCGGTTAGTGTTGAATTGTTGTCCGACGACCTACAATTAGCCTCGCACTTCGGCTCAGTGTTAGAAATAGTCTATCCTAGAATCTGATATCCGCCTCGAATCAGGTCTTTTAACCCCCAATGAAAAGGCAGGATATTCTATGCCTGTCCCACAATTCATAGCAATTGAACGCGTACTAAATTGTGACGTCATTCAAACCGTCAGTTGAAGCAACAGACCAATCAACATGCTCAAATGTGGCTTTCCCAACATTGATATTTAATCGGGAGAGCTGGGTCTGTTCTACAGACAAGTGTTAGTTATCATGTATGTTTCTTTAGAACAATTGAACTCATCAAGAGTTGCTAGAAAAACAGAATACTGTTGACGTGTTCGGAGACGACTGGAACTGTTATATACTTTATTATTTGTAAATCAACATCGGCTTCTTTGTGTTGACAATCTTCATGATCAAAACTGTGTGCCAAATCATATTAATAAAAAACTTATTTAATGTAATAGTAGAGCAATATAGCCCATCTACAACACAGTACATTTTCTTATATCCCATAATACATACACATTCAACTTGAAATTAACTAATTCAGTTTTTTTAATGTCCAATAACACTTACAAATTAAAGTTGAAATAAACTCATTCGATTTAATCAATTCTGATGTCACATGTCAATGTAGATTGTGATTAGTATTATATCTCATAACACCTGCAAACTTAAGTGAACTATCAGACTTCTACACAGGCCATTAAAGCACAGGGGCATCACAGCGCTTGACTGTCAGAAATGGTATTCCCCTAGCGCTTGAATTTTTGAACAAAACTTTGCAAAAGAAATCATTATTTTTCTTTGCATATCTATTTTTTATTTTAATACCTAAAATGTAACATACTAAATATGATGAATTTAACTGATTAATTCAAGTTTAACTAAAAACTTTATTTCAATGAGTGCCTTACACAGCGCTTGAAAATGTGTTGAAGGTGTTTACGCGCTCTTACCCCCCAGCGCTTGCATTCTTTCCTGTGAAGAACCCCGAACATATATAACATACCATATGCCTACTTGTATATCGTATATTACTACTGTGCATTTTTACCCATATTTTTAAACCCTTTCCACAAAAGTCATAATTTGCGCATTGTTCAATTTTATTTTCATTATCTCATATTTTGACTAAAATATTATTAAATTGTCTGCAAAATGTCTCATGCAACGTTATCATATACGCGTTCAAGAAATAAAAAAAATGCCCGTCCTTTAATTGTTTATTACCAGACGCAATACGTCTTCATTTATTATTCTTTGGCTTGTAAAATGGGCACTTATATAACATGTCACTATCTGTAATTTTACTAAATGGTTTCACCAGAACTATCGCCCTGATTTATACCATTCCGCGTAACGGGTCTAATAAATTGACAATTTTCTTGTCAATGTGTCATTTTGCGCAAGGTTTGAGAATGAATTAAATCCCTTATCATACCATGTCCAAAAATAAATCAGGAAAACGCAGACAAATGCGGTTCTAAACGGTCTTAACCCTTAAATCAAATCTTTAGAAAATGAAATAGTAGATGGAACAAGGGAATGACAGCACACATAACCTGGTCAAGATATGCATATTACAATAACTTGCTCGTTAGATTTGTGGAGTTGGATTTATGAACAAATGAAAACAAAAACTATATACCTCCACGAACATTTCCTCATAGATTATTACCCAAGATCTAAATCTTTGAATAAAATTATAGTCTTGGTCATATGCAAGCTTGCTTTTCTAAAAAAACACAAACGCCTTAACAAGTCTGGTAGAGAATAAAATCATTTGTATTTAGCTAAAATTAAAATCGAATAATGTTTTTGATTGGTTGATTCAAATCGGACTACCTCGGAGATTTCCATAGTACTTCAAAAGAGTATCGGTTGGATGTTTATTTCTATATTCATTATTTTTACATTATTAGATATTTTCTATTACAAAGATCTTGTACAAGAAAACTGCCATGATACTTCCGTCCGAATAAATATTTTTTTTAATTTTATTATAATATAAACACTGCAGAGGTGTGTTTGTTTCAGCCAATCAGATTTTACTTCCAAGCGTTTAAATCAATATACATTATACTGTCATTGGGTGGCCGGTATGCATTAACCTGTAACCCAACGCATGGACTACGACATATTATTTTCATTTTTGACTTTTTAATATCAAACTTTTTTCCATAACAAATGGGAAAACCTCCAGAGAGTCGATCTGTCTTTTCTAAAACAGCATTAAATTGCTTAATGATGCTTGATGGATTAAGAGGTATTGTCTGTCTTGTATAATACCTGACATGGTTAACTTTATTTCCGGTACGAATAGGATTGCATACGAAGTTAACATGTGTGTTACATTTAAAAACTGTGTAACGTTTAACCCTTTACTTCATAAAGACGCTTTTGGACACCTTTAATATTGAAAGCATTACTTCACCATATGTCAGCAATAGGTGAATTATGTTTATATTAACTGACAGAGTGGAAAACAGTGCAGGAAGTTTTACAGATTGCTCGTCACTGTTTTCAAAGGCCTTCTGTGATTGGAGAGGGAAAACGCCTATCTATGGAGTAAAGGGTTAAACATATATATATATACCGATTTGTTTGAAAAATTCATGTAAAGTTTATTAACATTCAATGTTAAGGAAATGTGAAATTTGAGACAATTTATTCACATGTGTTTGTACTCAAATAGTCCATTCTTCCTAACCGTTCGCTCTATAATAACTAGCAAACATCGACTCATAGCTCGTGACGTCATCTGGGGAATACAAGTGATTAAATGGTTTAAAATTATGTATTTTACTTCGATTGTGAAACAAGTTCTAACAACAAATCACGCTCGAAGTCTTCCTGGGTATAACCAGTACAAAGCATATGCGGAAAAAAATGTCTTGCCCAAAGGCACCATACATCGCCGTATTAGAGGATCGAATCCACAACCCTCTGACCATGGTTGCGGTGCTCTATCACTGGACCACACGCTCCACTAGTGGTCAAATGGAACGCAGCATGATGGCCGTGTTGCAATATACAGTGTAAGATACTGTAAGCGGCTATGTGTGGTGTCCTTGGGCAAGACACTTTTCCACATATGCTAAGTACTGGCTCTAACCAGGAAGACTTCGAGCGTGATTTGCCAAAGTGGTACTGAAGAACTTGTTTCGCAATCGAAGTAAAATAAAAAAACTAAAGCGGTTAATAAAATGCATTATGCGTACAATCATTTCATTGAGGTACATAAATTTTCGCTGTTCGACTCTTCAACGAAGCGAAGAGGAGCTGGATACTTTTTCATTTCACTTATCCATTTTAAAAAGTGTTTCATCATAGAAAAAAATGGTCTGCTTTAAAATATGTACATAATTGATAATATTATAAGTTTTACCTATTTACATAAATACAGCCAGTCTGTTTTGCTATTGGGGGTTCACATTTGTGTTACCAAGTTAACCATTTATTCTTTTTTTTTTATTATTCTTTTTTATTCTTACTTTGATTATTCATGCTTTACTGGGTTGATGGGTGATTTCTACAAGTGCTATATTTTCTGTTTGACATACATTGTTTTATTTTTTATTATTGTTTGTTTTTCGTTTTCTGAAACACAGTTGGTTAAGCGCCATTACTATGTAAATAAACATTTAGATGTCAGGCGCTTTTTTGTGACGGAATTTACCAAAGAAGTCACTCGTACAATAATTGTTTTGAATATTATATTTTAGAATAAGCTTCAGGCATTTAAGTGTTTTAGTTTGTTTATTCCATTCTATTATCGGGGGTGGGAGGGCTGAAGTTGTAATATGTATACATGGTAAATGTCTCTCTAATTTTAAAAAAAATATGATTGATATACGACATTGTGTCTCATTATCATTCGTCTCTCACCACTGATTCAAGTTGGAAAGTTATCATTACTTGTGGAGATGGGGTGTGCTCGAGTACTGGTTAATCCCAAGAAACAGTGGTTGTGTTAACACTGATCGTCTGTTAGCCCGCGATGGCATAAAAATGACGCTGTTTCAATCAATCAATCAATCAATCAATCAATTTAGAAAATAAACAATTTGAGTGTTCATTGTAACAATACTAGACCAATCTAATATTAGTCATCAGTTTCATTCAGCTGATCTTGATCAAAACCATTAAAATACCTTTAAAATACATTTAGCTATAATGCCCTAGTCCCCTTTGTTGTTTTTCTAATGTTAATCGTGTGTTACAACTGCAGCTTAACTTTAACCATTAAACTATGCGCCAAGAATGCGCCGAACGTGAATAAACCTTTAGTCACCGCATGTATGAGTCGCGTAACAGTAATCTATTGTCTTAAATCATTTCAAATCGGCGATTTCATGTTAAAACAAAAGCATCAAAAGAACTAATGAATCGTTAAATGGTCGTGATATACACAGTTATAGCCGGTGGAGTAATTAATTATTGATACATGCCTATCGTGCATTATATGTAGTTGTGGTGTGAAGATTCAGCGATACTTAGGATAACGGTCCGACAGAGGTGGCGGGTAAATAGTTTCTCCGTTAAAGGGACAAACGACAATTGTGATAAATTACCAGTAAAATAATCCAGCATTAGTATCCATTCACACCAAAGGGTAAAAAATACAAGTAGGGATCAGGGCTGCGATTCACAAAATAACTTACGATAAAAATTGCCGTAAGTCCATTTGACAATTACTACGTGATTTGTTTAAATTTTGATCGATGTTTAAAATTATTGTATTTCCAGAAAATACATTCTTTTTTGCATGGTCTTAGCAATTTTGGTTTCATTTTGATGAATATTAAAACTAGCATGAATAAGTGTTGGTTTAAGTTTTATGTGAAACGCATCCCAGGTTCTGCCTCACCCTTCTGGGTCAAAAGTCTCGTCCCTGCATGCAATTCACTTCAAAAATAGATTCCTTGTTTTCGAAGGTTGGCAAGACGACACAAATATAATATACGTTGACGTCATTATTCTGACGTAACACCTATCTCTTTTGTACGGTTTCCTACAACAAAATCAAGTTTTAAAAATATTTTCATGAAAGTGAAAATGAAAATATATATGAATATGATTTATAAATAAAGAATTAGATTATAAAAAAATAATTTAGGTCAAGCTTTTCGTAAGGTCATGTGAGAAAGCTGTCACGTGATATGAAATATAGAGTTTTACTCTATGGGGAAAACGCATATTTTCTATGAGCAGAAATGGAAGACTTAACGCAATCTGAATATTTCATTACTTACATGATGCATATATATAAATTTGAAATATCTCAGTGTGTACACAGACCCTAAATTGTGTTTCTGCAAAGGGGCATGACTGCATATGTGTGTTAAAGTTTAAAGTATTGTTCGATAAATGAAGTTGGTGAAAAAGGTTCACCACAAATAATCAAACTAAGACATTCATCTTGTTTATTTCATTTTCTAATTGTAAATGCATGTGTTTCTTCTTCTTCTTCTTCTTCTTCTTCTTCTTCTTCTTCTTCTTCTTTTTCTTCTTCTTCTTCTTCTTCTTCTTCTTCTTCTTCTTCTCCTTATAAATTTATATATAACATACGATGATGGACTGATAGATATGATTAATTTAAGAAAATTCACCTTCACATATCAAACTTAAAGTCTTCCTTCCCTCTTTAATGATATGAAGCAATAAAACCGCTAGTTCATCCCCAGTTTAAGATTTTACACAAAGCAATATAAGCAGCCATATGATACGATGGACGTATTACTGAAGTAAGTCTGATTTCAGGATAATGTGACTAGGTGTGGTGTTATGTCACATCGATATGACCGCATGATCATTACAAATGTCGCTGCACTTTGATGATTTTACAAAATGTTTTTTACATTTTGTTTTCTTTTTTTTCAATTTCCTCTCCATGTTGACATAACGTTTGTTGTGGTCGCTGTGTCCTTTTTGAATATGAAGTATCCTGCTGAACATTTAGCATTGAAAACTTCGCAAAAGAACATTTTGAAGACTAGAACCAGCGTTCAGTTGGTTTAATACGAGGGGCATCAACAAATACTATGACTTATAAATTGTATCAAACACACTTTTAATATTTTAATTTTTAAACCACACTTATTTTCGTCCAGCTTCAGTTGAAATAAGATGATTGGTCTAATTTATTCACAGTGTCTCGTTCTAACTCAGTGTAGCCACTGGCTCTTCCCTTCAAAGGTTGTAGTACGTGTCGTCATTTATTATGTATGCATGTATTGGGATTATCCTATGTATTTGGGATTATCCTATATTTTGGGATTATCCTATGTATTTCGATTATTCCATGTATTGGGATTATCCTATGTATTGGGTTATCCTATGCATTTCGATTATTCCATGTATTGGGATTATCCTATGTATTTCGATTATTCCATATATTGGGATTATTCCATGTATTGGGATTATCCTATGTTTTGGGATTATCCTATGCATTTCGATTATTCCATGTATTGAGATTATCCTATGTATTGGGATTATCCTATGTTTTGGGAGTATCCTATGCATTTCGATTATTCCATGTATTGGGATTATCCTATGTATTGGGATTATCCTATGTTTTGTGATTATCCTATGCATTTCGATTATTCCATGTATTGGGATTATCCTATGCATTTCGATTATTCCATGTATTGGGATTATCCTATGTATTGGGATTATCCTATGTTTTGGGATTATCCTATGCATTTCGATTATTCCATGTATTGGGATTATCCTATGCATTGCTGTTTCACTTGAATGCTACATATCCTGTTGGGCATGTGTTGTACAAATATAATTATGCAAATTTATAGTATTTACTAAAAAGAGGTCATTATACATGTAAAATATATATGGGTTCCTTATATGCCTAGTACCACCATTGGAAACAGGAAATGCTTCCGTGGGGTAGTCACATGATGGCAGTTATAATTAATCCTTGTTTCTTCTGATTTAAAAATGCATTTTATTGTGATGCTCATTGACTTTATTTGAATGGCATTATTGATGTATTTTGATCATCTGGAAAGCAGTGTCATGTTTTAATTGTGAATTTAGAAAAATAATGATGTTTGGAAATGGGGGTATGAATATATGATTTCAAAAATCAGTCTACTTTCATTTTGTCAACAATGTACGCAATGGACAGAAAAGATTCTCGTATGTGCTGCCTGGCGCATGCTTTTCTCATTACATGTTGGTAGCACATAGGATTACAAACAATAAAAAATAAGTTTCACTTCTTCATTTTGGTCTCTCCATGAATGACAAGCATGCAAACATTTTTTATTTACTACAGAATAAAGAACAAAAACTGATGATGGCCTAAACCTTTAGAACGATATTATATCAGAGACAAAAAAAACATGCTGCAAAATAAAGCATGTTTTGTGCTCTCAAAATAGGTCAACACAAACGAATTAATAGTTTTCTATGAATGTAACCATGTCCTTTTATCAGTTAAAATAGCAAACAGCCATCATGATAAAACATAACATAACTTTGTTCCGATAAAAGATAACTTAAAACATTATTTCAAAAGGAAATTACAACTTAGTTACGAAGGGACACAACTAGGAACATAACTTAACCAAATTCCTCATATTTGTGTTTTTCTATAGCAAATATATAATTTTCATTTTCAGAGTCAAAACGTAAGATATGCAAGGGAAAAAAAAATGATGGACTATTATATTAGAATTTTAGATTTCTTTACGGACTGTTGAGACACTTAAGGCTTTAAGTTATGTTTTTATATTGTTTTGTTGTTTTTTTTGGTTTATTGGTTCATATTTTAGAAAAATTGAATATTTGGGTTTCTAATTAGTTAAACTATAAACTATTGATTTGATACCTGCATATAGGTACAAATCAAGAAATTTGTGTTTATCTTTAACGTAAAATAATAAATGGCAAGTACAGGTGCCAAATATTCTTTATGGATACTTATTGCAAAGTATTTATACTAATTATGCAGTAAACATGAATAATCCAAGTAACATCGGACCACTGTCCGAATATTTAAACATGTCGTAAAATTTTAAACGGTTTTGACAGAGTCCAGTATAAAGACGTGTTCTTTGATGTAGAATATCCTTCGGTGCATCTGATAGGATGATAACACATGTCGGCGTTGTAAAGAACAATTAAAACAGATGTATTCAATTTAATTGAGTACACAAAACATTGCAGTAAAAGGCTAATGTTACAATTTGAACAAACATGCCTTACGCTGTGCATGTTTGAATTAAAAACTGTCATTGGGCCATCAACATAGCCCGGTCTGGACATCATTCCAATGACAAGATTAAGGACAACTATAAAAATATCACCATAAACCACGAAACAATTTTATCAGCATGGTCCCTGTCACCAAATACAGCGGAATAAATCACGACACAGTGTGTGCATATCGGGTGACCAATTATTGGCAATAAATGGATCCATGCAAACATGATGTATTCGCAGACACAGTCGCGGCGAATAGATCAATAAATAAATAGTGTTATAAACAACAATAGACTGTGCATGGTTAAACGAGGGCTGTTCAGAAAGTTATGTGAAATGCTGTTTGGCAGTTTGATAATAATATTAATATTCTGTTACTGAGTCGTCACATTTCTCGCTAATAACAAATACAAAACTAACTGGCATGAGTATCCATAGATAAAAATGATCAAGGGCTATTATTTGAACAAATACTGTTGTTTAGATAATTCAAACAGTGAAATCGTTTAATTGTTTTCTTATTTTAATGGCAAATTTATGTATCTAACAAAATTAAAGTTATTGGTAAGTAACATTTGTTCTAGTCTCATAATAGGTATACAGGCAATACGGTTGCATTGTGTTGTCAATAGTCTCCTGTTGTTTATCCTTGTCTTAATATTTGTATACAGGCAATATGGTGGTTGTGTGTTGTCAATAGTCTCCTGTTGTTTATCCTTGTCTTAATATTTGTATCAGTATAATTCGTATTACAGGTAGTACGACTATATAAACATGAAATTTGTTCTTTTCTGAGATTCGTGACGTCAAATTTACGTTTACATTCCAATAATGCAAATGGATGTTGTTTCTATAAAACTAAATCGTTGTGACGTATGACGCACGTCAGTGTAAATCGTTCCAAAATTGCATATTTAGTATACGGTATGAGGCCAATTGATCAAATTCGACCCTCATTTGGTTTGTTGATTTGGGAACTCATTTACTTACCCACGTGGTACAATGTTGCAGTGGTGTTCAATGTGAACAAAAGACATGAGCATTTATTTAAAACTGGACATGTTCTGGTAATAAGATATCTCTAAAATGTTTAAATAAATAACTTGACAAGTATAACCCACATTCCATACTGTCGGCTGAAAATGATAAAACAAAATGACAGAAATAACTTAATAATAGTCCTCTAGTATCCTCGAAACAGAAGCCAAATGTTTAAAATAAATTAGTATAGAAAAATAGATGTAAAATAAACAACAGGGGGCGCAGCAGTCAAAGTCATTACCTCAGTAAAAGGTTAAACAGGACAAGTACGTCAAATAAGCATAATTACAGTAACTAAAATTCATATATACAGAAGATATGACGCCATTGGTCGTTGCTTAGGTACGGTTGGTAGCAAAGCCGCCATCTTGGATATAACATTTGGTATTAAGATGCAACCTACCTCCCTCTTCCCCAGTTGTTGTACACGATGACGGTGTAAATAAAAGTATTCACGTCATACTTTCCTCACACAATGTCGTAGTACGCACACGAGTATCGTGCAAAATGCAAATATGCTAATTAAAATGTATAATATTATATTATAAAACAGTGTTCTGTAAGTTAGGTGAATAAAGGGCAGTGTAGCTGATTGAATCTTACTTAAGTCTATTGTGTTCTCGCTGATGTCACATTTAGAAACTCGTGCGTGATATTGACGTCTGTGCACAATAATGGTGTGAGAGTTGTGAATGTGAATTTAATATTTGTTTAAGTATTCGAATGATCGTCTGCACGAAAAGTAAACATGGCTTAGTCCGTTGTCTGTCCCAGGGAATGAAGTAGGAAGTGCAATAGCATGCAATGTCATAACTTACAAAAAAGAACAAAAGTAAATGGCAAACAGGAAACGTAACATTCCACGGACACAGTCTTGACACCAGAATAACCATTCATCATAAGTATTGAACAAATATGAGCAAGAAGTGACAGCAAACAAAGTTTAAAAACTTTTATCACTATTTTGCAAATATTCCAGATGCATTAAACCTCCTATTGGTTCTCTGTAAATGAGGAAAACAACAGCAATGTTCGAATAATGAATGTTTAAAGTGTGAGTATGAACTGAAGTGAGTAAACCGGCAAACCAGGTTTGAATTCCCAAGTTGTGTTACGTCTGACTGCTTTGTGACCATAAACAGTCACGTCATCTGTATCTGTTTTATCTTTATTCATTGCTTGTATTTGTGCTGGTGTGGTTGCTTTCTCCTCTTTAAATGTGCTTCTCCAGTTGGATATTTCATTTGTTATTTTAGAGTCTTTATTATTTTTGCCCAATGTTTTGTTACTCATAATGAATTTCCTGAATATACATTCGTAGTTCTGGTTAAAAGAGCTTCTGGGACTCATAAAGTGTTGCACGAAAATGACGACAGCTTATGCCTGTGGACATGAGGAATGTGGCATCTTTAATTACCCCACATTAGCAGACTTAATGTAACAGTCTGCTGTTTTCGTGTTATTGTTTTGTGGTGATTTATTTTTGTTGGGCATTTTCCTGTTATTTTTATGTTTCATTCTTTTTGTGTTTTCAATGAATCATTTGATCATGAATGAACAATATGCAGTTATAAGTTATATTCTCTGTTTTACTGGTGCCCTTATCTCCACTAATAACGTCATGTTATCCTTTCTATCCTACTTATTGCGTTTTGACACAATTTCGCTAATGCAATGCCTCACACTCTGTCGGTTTTGTCTCAATAAATTGCATAAGTCAAAATAAATAATAATTCAGAAGAAAGCCATTTGTGTCAGACAGTCGCTAATGCGTCTCGATGTTATAAATTGTTGTTAGAGCCAAATCTTGCGTGCTCTGGATTATAATTTACAGTCAATTTATTAATAGCTTTTATTAATTTGATATGTCAGACACATTTGTAATTTTATTGCAATAAAACGTGAACTGTTAACGTATTAATCAAACGGTCATCTGTTTTTTTGTAGTGTTTTCCAATGGAAACTTTATGATTTGTTAGATTTAAGCACGCTCGTAGAAAAATATATTTTCAGAATCTATGTACTATGATTATTATCTTCAAATATGTGTCTTTACACTTCATAGCCAAAACCTCTTATTATATATTTATCTGAAAGTGAAAAATAAATTGCACTTAGCACATTTAGAAAAAGATATCAATCTTGCTTTCTGCTGTTTTTTTATTAAGACATCACTTTTCTAACTGAACGAAAAATATCGTAAGCAAATGCATATTTTTTTTTTTAAATTATCAGTTTAGTATGTGTTAGAAGAGAGATATAAAAGATGATAGAATAATAAAAAGATTTCCATGAAAAGATCGTTCCGTTATCTGTTTAAATCTTAACTAAAGAAAGACTAATCATGTCAATATTTTTTTACATTAAACATATACATTGATTGATTTGATTGATTGATTGATTGATTGATTGATTGATTGAATATTGAGCGACATTTTATGCCATCGAGGGCTAGCAGACGACCAGTTACTCTAACCACTGTTTCCTTGGATCCTGAAAGGTTAACTAGTACTCGAGAACAACTCATCTCCGCAAGTAACTGATAACTTTCCAACTTGAATCAGCAGTGAGAGACGAATAATAATGAAACACAATATCGTATATCAATCATCACGGAGACTGTTGCCGGGCGGGGACTCGAACTCACGACCCCTGGATTGATATTCAAACGCGCTACCGACAGAGCTATTCGGGCCCGGTAAGCATATTACATATTAGGTTCTCTATTCTTGATCTTATACCATGATTTGCGGTTGATCAGCCAGTCGGAGGACCAACAACCGCATCAAACCGCATCAAACGGCATCAAACCGCACCAAACCGCATCAAACGGCATGACACAATCCTTCTGCGTGCAATATATCTATAACAATGACACGGTCGTTTAATCATGATCTACGGTATTCGACAATACTGTTTAAATGATATGCTTGTTGATTTCAATACAGTTTTAATTGTGAAATTCGTTATTTCTGGAAGTCTTCTATTGGTAGATTATTAACCGCGTCAGTATGAAACTGTTATACTGTTATACATTGATTTTTCTCAACATATTGAATTGTCTTAAGTAAGTGCAAAATAGATATTAACAGAAACAAACGCCGTATTCCGTTGTGTTTAACCTTTGTTTACGAAAACTGGCAAAGTGATAAACTGAAACAAAAGCAATGACGAAAATATTATAACCTTGAAATAGCGTTTTGACAGTTCCCAATTAAAAGCGTTTGTTGCTCGTAATTTTGATTCATTATGATTTGACATTAGCGATGCGTGTTTTACAGTATTTCAGATGTTTGTGCAATTTGTCTTTAAAGGAAATCTTTGTTGTTGTCAGACTATAATTTACTCATAACATGACTTTAAGGATCAAATTCAGATCAAACTTGACGAACGTAAAACATTTATTGCCACCATTGTGAATTTATTGAGGCCAACACTTAGACTTATTAAAGCATTTTATTGCCCGATGTTTGTTTTTTTTATACATTTTATTGCGTTATTTAATTAAATTTTAGCTACAAGTTTTATTGAGATGATTGTGTTGCAATCAACTGTTGCAATGACACACACGGATTAGCGACAATGTATAATTAGACACACAATTTACTACATCCTTCCATTATGTAATCAAATAGTTTACTACTGAAGGTAATTAGATGCCACATCGACTTCCGCCTTTCGCGGGGTAATTAAAAAAGAGACTCCTTCCCACACAACCATGAGTAAGTTTTCGTATCCCACTTATCTCGTCATCTTTATGTCTTTAATAAAATCTCGTTACTACACCTGTGACTTTAATGCATACTGCTTAAATTTAAATAAACAGGTGCCGTGTTTCGTTAAAATTAATTATATTCTTAACACTTCAATTTTATCCAGCGTCGAAACAGACGGTGAGGGTTAGGCATGCAGATGTATGTTTACTGCTATCGTATGATATAATAACAATTTCTTGTAATAGACAAAAACAGATCTACATGAGAGAAATATTTGTGCTTTCTACAGTCGTGATCTCATTTCTATAAAAATAAACATTTTATCTGAAATTAATAAATGGATTTTTTTTTCATCATATTTGATCTCTGTGTAATACATGGCACACATGCAGTCGTAAAAACGGTAACTGGCATTAACACTTGTTCTCAACATTTTCAACATATTCGCCAACATTCTTTCTAAAACGTCATGAGCGCCTCATTACACAGTTTGTCTTCACGACACAGCTGGGCCTCACTACACAGTTGGGCCTCACTACACAGTTGGGCCTCACTACACAGTTGGGCCTCACGACACAGTTGAGCCTCACTTCACAGTTGGGCCTCACTACACAGTTGGGCCTCATTACACAGTTTGTCCTCACGACACAGTTGGGCCTCACTACACAGTTTGTCCTCACTATACAGTTTGTCCTCACGACACAGTTGAGCCTCACTACACAGTTGGGCCTTACTACACAGTTGGACCTCATTACACAGTTTGTCCTCACGACACAGTTGGGCCTCGCTACACAGTTGGGTCTCACTACACAGTTGGGTCTCATTACACAGTTTGTCCTCACTATACAGTTGGGCCTCACTACACAGTTGGGCCTCGCTACACAGTTGGGCCTCATTACACAGTTTGTCATCACGACACAGTTGGGCCTCACTTCACAGTTGGGCCTCGCTACACAGTTGGGTCTCACTACACAGTTGGGCCGCATTACACAGTTGGGCCTCACTACACAGTTGGGCCTCACTACACAGTTGGGCCTCGCTACACAGTTGGGCCTCACTACACAGTTGGGCCTTATAACACAGTTGGGCCTCACTACACAGTTGGGTCTCACTTCACAGTTGGGCCTCGCTACACAGTTGGGCATCACTTCACAGTTTGTCCTCACGACACAGTTGGGCCTCACTACACAGTTGGGCCTCGCTACACAGTTGGGCCTCACTACACAGTTGGGCCTCATTACACAATTTGTCCTCACTATACAGTTGGGCCTCATTACACAGTTTGTCCTCACTATACAGTTGGGCCTCACTACACAGTTGGACCTCACTACACAGTTGGGCATCACTACACAGTTGGGCCTCATTACACAGTTTGTCCTTACTATACAGTTGGGCATCACAACACAGTTGGACCTCACTACACAGTTAGGTCTCACTACACAGTTGGGCCTCACATCACCGTTGGGCCTCACACCATAGTTGGACCTCATTACACAGTTGGGCCTCACATCACCGTTCCGGCTCAATACTTACTTGGGTCTCACTACACAGTTGGGTCCCACTACACAGTTGGGTTGCACTTCACAGTTGGGCCTAACTACATAGTTGGGCCTCAATACTTACTTGGGCCTCACTACACAGTTTGGCCTCGCTTCACTGTTGGGCCTTACTACACAGTTGGCCCTCATTTCACATTTGGGCCTCACTACACAGTTGGGCCTCACTTCACAGTTGGGTCTCGCTACACAGTTCGGCCTCACTACAGAGTTGGGCCTAGTTACATAGTTGGGCCTCGCTACACGGTTGGGCCTTGCACACAGTTGGGCCACGCTTCACAGTTAGGCCTCACTATACAGTTGGGCCTCACTGCAAAGTTTGGCCTCACTTCACAGTTGGACCTCACTTCACAGTTGGGTCTCACTACAGAGTTAGGCCTCACTACACAGTTGGGCCTCACATCACGGTTGGGACTCACTACACAGTTTGGACTCGCTACACAGTTGGGCCTCGCTACAGAGTTGGGCCTAGTTAAACAGTTGGGCCTCGCTACACAGTTTGGCCTTGCTACACAGTTGGGTCTCGCTACACAGTTGGGTCTCGCTACAGAGTTGGGCCTCGTTACACAGATGCGCCTCACTTCATAGTCTGGTTTCACTACACAGTTGGGCTTCACTACTCAGTTGGACATCACTTCACAGTTGAGCCTCACTTCACAGTTGGGTCTCACTACACAATTGGACCTGCCTACACAGTGGGCCTCACTTCACAGTTGGACCTCACTTCACAGTTAGGCCTCACTTCACAGTTGGACCTCACTTCACAGTTAGGCCTCACTACACAGTTTGACATCACTTCACAGTTGAGCCTCACTACACAGTTGGGTCTCACTACACAGTTGGGCCTCACTACACAGTTGGACCTCACTTCACAGTTGGGTCTCACTTCACAGTTGGGCCTCACTGAACCATATAAAATAAGATCACTGAGACAAAACTACTATATAGAGGTTCGTTAGGACTAACGGTATCACATATAAGACTATACATGCCCAACATCCCATAGGCACAGTCACAACCGCAGCACAGTCGTATTAGTTAGTATAAAGACTAATCACTAAAGCAGTGTCAGAGTCTGATTAAGCAGGCGAAACAGGACATATGTTGATATCAATGTTTGGATAATATAATTTATACAATACATAATTATTGTTGATGAAAATCATGAATGAACAAAAATCGGTAGATCACAATCGTGAAAAACAGCTATCTGGTATTGAACATGAACTAGGTAACATACTCGCACAGGTAAAACTATCTGACATAGATTATATACTGGAAGACCAGCACGACCAATAAAAGACCAGTACAACCAATTAAGGACCAGCACAACCAATAAAGGACCAGCACAACCAATAACGGACCAGCACAACCAATAAAGGACCAGCACAACCAACAAAGTCCAGCACAACCAACAATAGACCAGGACAATCAACAAAGAACCAGCACAACCAATAAAGGACCAGCGCAAACAATAAAGAACCAGCAAAACCATTAATTGACCAGCACGACCAAAAAGGACTAGCACAACCCATAATGGACCAGCACAACCAACAAAGGACCAGCACAATCAATAAAGGACCAGCTCAACCAAAATGGACAAGCTCAACCAACAAAGGACCAGCACAACCAATAATTGACCAGCACAACCAATAACTGACCAGCACGACCATAAAAGGACTAGCACATCCAATAAAGGATCAGCACCAATAAAGGATCAGCACAACCAACAAAGGACAACACAACCAGTAACGGACCACCACAACCAACAACGGACCAGCACAACCAAAAAGGACCAGCACAACCAAAAAGGAAGGACCAGTACAACCAATAACGGACCAGCACAACAAATAACGGACCAGCACAACCAATAACGGACCAGCACATCCAAAAAAGGAAGGACCAGCACAACCAATAACGGACCAGCACAACCAACAAAGGAAGGACCAGCACAACCAACAAAGGAACAGCACAACCAATAACGGACCAGCACAACCAACAAAGGAACAGCACAACCAATAACGGACCAGCACAACCAACAAAGGAACAGCACAACAAAAAGGAAGGACCATCACAACCAACAAAGGACCAGCACAACCAAAAAGGAAGGACCAGTACAACCAATAACGGACCAGCACAACAAATAACGGACCAGCACAACCAACAAAGGAAGGACCAGCACAACCAACAAAGGAAGGACCAGCACAACCAATAACGGACCATCACAACCAATAACGGACCAGCACAACCAATAATAGAATGAGCAGACTAGGCTGTATTGAGACTCTTCATATATTTGAATATTTGAAATAATGAAATGATAAATTCTAGTCGACAGAAGCATCTTGAATATTTGCATTGGGTGTCAGATTAAATAAATGTTTAATAAATTCATGACATTCCAAATGGGATAAAGAAAGGTTCAATGCATAATGATCACTGCCATTTAATGTAAATCACGCTTTATTTTATAAATTATATAATTATTTTATAAAGTTAGACATTTTCTAACCAGTATTCAGATGTCCAAACTACAACAACAGCATATATTCAACCAATCAATGGACTATGGATGAAACATATAATGATTGATTGAGTGAATATAAAGCGTCATTTATGCCATCGAGGGTTAACAGACGATCAATTAACCTAACCAATGTTTCCTGGGATCCTGAAAGTTTAGCCAGTACTCGAACACACCCCATCTCCGCTGAGTAACTGATAACTTTCCAACTTGAATCAGCGGTGAGAGACCAATGATAATGAGACACTATGTCGTATATCAATCATCACGGAGACTGTTGCCGAGTGGGGATTCGAACTCATGAGGCTGGATTGATAGTCAGACACGTAACCGACTGAGCTAATCGGGCCCGGCGAAACATAATAAGAACGATGCTAATAAATAAAAGTGAAATCCGAAATGAGGTATAGGGAAGGAAAAATGGTAATTGCTCTTTGTCATATAAATGTATATTGTAATATTTTGTTAGTAGCAATTTACAGAGGGGTAAATGACGGATAAGTTCGTGATTTCTCATTCAGAGTTTGCCTAACATTCCATGAGTGTTTATTCGATATATCACAAAATAAAAAAAATAAAAAACATTCCTAAACCTTCGACTTGAGTGAAGTGAAACAAATGTTAATCCGGCTAAGCTTTAACGTCGCGTTATATAAAATACGTCTTTATATCCATCACTCTACCTGGGCAACACCATCTGTTACCGAACACAATTGCTAATGTTCTCTGTACCCAAACCTTTCTTTGAAGTTAATATAAATGTCAAAGTACGCATCATCAGACTTGAGGGCCAGGTATCTGCTATCATCTGTACGTCCTAATATGTGATAATCGGGGGTCGTTAATGAAATTCTAACTAACGAACAAAGAGATACTATTTCAATTCAAGTTGGTGTTATGGAATTTCATAATCACTCCTATGGTTGTGGTAAGGAAATAATCGACATGCTTCAGACTGCGGTTAAGTGCATATTTGGGACCTGATTTATCATGTCAGTCAATATCCATTCATACAGCACAAGTACTCTTATTTGGGTTAATTTGGTTTATAAGTTTTTAGGTATTAAGAACTTGTCAGAATTGTATGCCTGTACCTCAATTCATAGCAAGTGAACGCTTACTTAACTATGACGTCATTCAAACTGTCAAACCAATCAGCATGCTCCTAACTATTGCTATTTAAGGAACCCAGTCGGGAATTCCGAGTTTGTTCTACAGACTAAGTTTTTAGGGTACTCTTGGTTTAAGGTGCAGCTGGCTGTAATATCCAACCATACTTTCTGTTTAAACTAAGATATTGGTTTGGTGTTCAGTTGTTATCAGTTCAATATTCAACCTTTATACAAGTTCACAACTGTTTACTGTTGAATATATGATCTAAAGACACGCCATTTTACATTGTTTCAAAACTCAACATATTAAAATGTTTTAATATTGAAAGAGACACACTGCAATGTTGGACTCGGATGTTACTAACCATGGTGTAGCAAATCAAAGGAGCACACGGGAATTTTTGAATCGGATGTAACTTACCATGGTGTAGCAAATCAAAGGGACACAAGGGAATGTTGGACGCGGATGTTACTAACCATGGTGTAGCAAATCAAATGGACGCACGGGAATGTTGGACTCGGACGTTACTAACCAGGGTGTAGCAAATCAAAGGGATACACGGGAATGTTGGACTCGGACGTTACTAACCATGATGTAGCAAATCAAAGGGACGCACGGGAATGTTGGACTCGGATGTTACTAACCATGATGTAGCAAATCAAAGGGACGCACGGGAATGTTGGACTCGGATGTTACTAACCATGATGTAGCAAATCAAAGGGACACACGGGAATGTTGGACTCGGTTGTTACTAACCATGGTGTAGCAAATCAAAGGGACACACGGGAATGTTGGACGCGGATGTTACTAACCATGATGTAGCAAATCAAAGGGACGCACGGGAATGTTGGACTCGGATGTTACTAACCATGGTGTAGCAAATCAAAGGGACACACGGGAATGTTGGACTCGGTTGTTACTAACCATGGTGTAGCAAATCAAAGGGACACACGGGAATGTTGGACTCGGACGTTACTAACCATGATGTAGCAAATCAAAGGGACGCACGGGAATGTTGGACTCGGACGTTACTAACCATGGTGTAGCAAATCAAAGGGACGCACGGGAATGTTGGACTCGGATGTTACTAACTATGATGTAGCAAATGAAAGGGACGCACGGGAATGTTGGACTCGGATGTTACTAACCATTGTGTAGCAAATCAAAGGGACACACGGGAATGTTGGACGCGGTTGTTACTAACCATGGTGTATCAAATCAAAGGGACGCGTGGGAATGTTGGACTCGGATGTTACTAACCATGGTGTAGCAAATCAAAGGGACGCACGGGAATGTTAGACTCGGACGTTACTAACCATGGTGTATCAAATCAAAGGGACGCACGGGAATGTTGGACTCGGACGTTACTATCCATGGTATAACAAATCAAAGGGACGCACGGGAATGTTGGACTCGGACGTTACTTACCATGGTGTAGCAAATCAAAGGGACGCACGGGAATGTTGGACTCGGATGTTACTCACCATGGTGTATCAAGTCAAAGGGACGCAAGGAAATGTTGGGCTCGGATGTTACCTACCTGCGGACGTAACTACATGAAGGTATTAATACCCAAGAGCCACCATGTTAAACTTCCTATCAAGATGTTATTAACATATTTTACAAAACTTATGACGTTGTGCTAGTTTCCATACTGTGAATAAACTATACTCAGGTTTCTTTGGAACTGTTTCTGAAGAAAATGAAACATTTGTTACATTTTGTCATATTATATAATGATGTGCCCAAGAATATGCGAATATGATTATTTCAGCTATAATATATCATATATCTCCTTCCAAAACAGAAACGAAAATACATTTTTATAAATACAGTTGAGTAGTTGAATATAATATTTGTATTGTGTATATATGTAATTTTTAGAAATAGTTTTTAAATAAAAAGTTATTAAAAATGACTATGTGTCCCTTAAGTAGCATAGTTGTACGACTATCAAAATAGAACCCACTACAGGTCAGTCGTTTGAACGTCTATCAATGAATTAATTCAAATAATGAATTTCCGCACTTTATACCATACGCATATGTTGATAATACGAATTAACTAATGAATCCTTTGTTGCTACTTGAAACCGATACCGGAAAAGTGCTGCTATTAAAAGTAGTTAGTGAGGATTTCATTCGTGACAGCTTTGTACATGGTAGTTATAGCATACATTCAAAACTGATAATATTTACATACTCGCCGTGCATGTCACACGATGAGTGTCGTCTCATGACGGAAAGGTTATTCTTTATTGAGAGGAGCTAGTCTTACTGGGGGTGGGGGGGGGGGGGGGGGGGGGGTTGGAGGGGGAGAGGGAGGAAGTGTTAATACACTCTCTGTATTTAACTCACTGTGAGACCGGTGATTCGAGATAAGCCCAACTAGAGGATGGCGGGGGGATATTAAGGCACTGTCTCTATATAACTCACTGTGGAGACCGGTGATTCGAGATAAGCCCAACTAGAGGATGGCGGGGGGATATTAAGGCACTGTCTCTATATATCTCACTGTGGAGACCGGTGATTCGAGATAAGCCCAACTAGGGGGTGGCGGGGGATATTAAGGCACTGTCTCTATATAACTCACTGTGGAGACCGGTGATTCGAAATAAGCCCAACTAGGGGATGGCGGGGGATGTTTAGGCACTGTCTCTATATATCTCACTGTGGAGACCGGTGATTCGATATAAGCCCAACAAGGGGATAAGGGGGATGTTTAGGCACTGTCTCTATATATCTCACTGTGGAGACCGGTGATTCGAGATAAGCCCAACTAGGGGGTGGCGGGGGATATTAAGGCACTGTCTCTATATATCTCACTGTGGAGACCGGTGATTCGAGATAAGCCCAACAAGGGGATAGCGGGGGATGTTTAGGCACTGTGTCTATATAACTCACTGCGGAGACCGGTGATTCGAGATAAGCCCAACTAGGGGAATGGCGTGTGGGGGTGTTAAGGCACTGTTTCAATATAACTCACTGTGGAGACCGATAATTCGAGAATAGGTCCAACTAGGGGGTGGCGAGGGTTGGGGAGGTGTGTGGTGTTAAGGCACTGTCTCAATGTAACCACTGTGGAGACCGAGAATTCGAGATCAGGTCCAACTAGATTGGTATGTGTGTTAAGGCACTGTTTCAATGTAACTCACTGTGGAGACCGAGAATTCGAGATCAGGTCCAACTAGATTGGTATGTGTGTTAAGGCACTGTTTCAATGTAACTCACTGTGGAGACCGAGAATTCGAGATTAGGCCCAACCTGGGTGGTGGTGGGGGTGAGGGAGAGGAAGGGTGTAAAGGCACTGTCTCTATATAACCTACTGTGGAGACCGATGATTCGTGATTATGCCCAACTGGGGGAGGGGGCGGTGTGGGGTGTTAAGGCACTGTCTCAATATAACTCACTGTGTAGACCGAGGATTCGTGATAAGACCCTACTCAATAAAACCCCGAGTTCATGCTCAAATACTTACTGTCATTTCAGTATAGATTTAGATTGGTTGGTTTGAGCAATATTCAGTTTAATTTGAATTCTGATATCTTATGACTCAGCTCGATTTAAAGAACATATGAAAAGTGTATCAGTTACTCTCGGATGGACAATGGTTCTGGTCAGATTCAATCTCCTGCACCAAAGAAAAGTTTTGCCATCGGTATCGTATGGCCGATGAAGAATGACATGCTATTCATTTCTTTATCAACCGGGTTTTGTTATAATACTCACTTTCAGTATTCGTTGATATTTTTTTCTTGTAAACGATGTATATTATTGAATTGGAATAAATTGTATTTTATTAATAACGTTCTGGTAAAAGAGTCTTATATTTTCTTATCTCTTGTATGAGTCTAATTGCTGGAAGTTTAGCTCAGGCTGTCAAGAGAACAGAAACGTAATTAGCCTTGAACACATTCTGTTCCTTCAATTGAAATTGGTGAGAAAGGACAATGGTCAGTTAACCCTTTACTTCATATAGACGCCTTTGGACACCTCTAATATAGACGCCTTTGGACACCTCTAATATACACGCCTTTGAACACCTAATATAGGAGGCTTTTTAATTATTCCGTGAATTATATTTATATTAACTGACAGAGTGGAAAACAGTGCAGGAAGTGTTCAGAATGCTCGTTACGAGTGTGACTGGTGCGGGAAAACGCGTATCTATGGAGTAAAGGGTTAAATGCCAATTTAGTCAACAGCAGCCTGTCGTAAAAGGACGGCTCTTTCTCTGACTAGGTGATATAAGGTCTGGTCCTTTGGAATCATCTGCCCGTCCTGTGTTGTTTGAAAACAGAAAACCGCTTGAGCCAATGCTAGGCAACGTGAGTGTTGTTAAGTATTCCATTGTCCCTGATGAATACACCCAATTAAACCTTATCGGCATTTTGTATTTGCTTTGTGTTCCAAGTATATTTTTACCAGATCGTATTTGACACTGATGAATGTTGTTGAGAATCCGAAAAGTTTTATTTTGCAATTGGTTATTTTTGTAGCAATCGTACTGCCTCCTTCAAAAGTCCTCATAATGCAAGGTCACCATTAAAATTAAATACAAATTTGTGTTCATCTTATGAAAAAGAGGTTAAGTACCTCTGTACGCTAGACACATTTAATGCGTGTGTTTAGTTCACGTTTATCTGATACTATTCTTGCAAGAAATATGTAATCGACAGACTTATCTACAAAACCTAAGTTAATTGAAATTTCGTTTTCTTAAACTGTTCGCATTTTTTGTAAATATTATAGGCACAAGTGAAATTAATTCGATACGCCAGCTGTATGGTACGTTAACTAGTGAATTAATTGAGATTTAATCGCTTTGGAAATTAATCTTCGTACAACATCTTCTATTAAACAAGCTATAAAACAACAGCCAAAATCCAATAGGCACAACTACTTATCACTAAGTATTTATTTAATCACGAACGCATCATTAAAAATCCCTAAATGTGTACTCGTCAAGTAATGAAAATTAAAATTGCGAATATGATTCGCCATCGATTACCATTAGAGCATCGGCAGATAAATCAGTATCTCTATTTATATTTGTATCTTTATATACATTATCAACTGCAGCATTGCGCTCAGCCTATTTATCACACGTTAATTCTCCCTTCCCCGAAGCAGTCGGTAATTCGGTACGTTTGCAAATATTCGTAATATTCATTATTGTACCTTAAAACCATTCTGTAATAAGCAACTGAAATAGATATAAAACGTTGATAAACTGTCAAAACGTATGTAGTTTAATCACTCCAACATATGTCTTTAGCCAATCAGCAACGCTGTTCTTTAAGAGGTTGAGTCTTTCTTGTAGATTTATGTTCGCAGTAACGAGCTTTGTGCGCTTATCGACAGATAGTAAAACGGTAACGCCGCGTGTGGCGCTTATTCGTGCTTTGATATCGGTATACTTTAAGACAGAAAACTCATTTAGAATTTAGTAATTTAAAAAAATACACGGCTAAAGTGATTACATCTGATTTGTTAAATAGATATAATAACATTTCATCGCAGAAGTGGCAATAAATCATCATAAAATTTTATATCTGGGATTTGGGTGTGAGAACTGATAGCCAGGAAGCTAATATTAGCACTTGGCTCGTCAGGAGCATACGAGGTCAGTTTTCAAATTCAGATGGTCGGTTTATCAGCTCTTTACTATAAATTGTGTTTGTTTTTTATACTACGGGTTTTCTTTGGTTTCAAAGGCAACATACATATATATTTTAAAAGAAAAAAATCCTGTCATTTCATAAGAAGCATCGGTATTGCCTATATTTACTTCAATCGATCTAATATTGCACATTTTCTTTATGTAAAACATTGAAAATGTATAACCAATGGGGAAGCATTCAAAATGGCAAGGTCACCAAAGTAGTATGACTGATTGAACATTTAACATTATTTTATGACATCAAGGGCCATTGAAGGCTAACAGACGATCAGTTAACCTAACCACTGTTTTCTGGGATCCTGAATGGAGACTGTTGCCGGGCGGGGATTCGAACTCACTACCCTTGGATTGATAGTCAGATGCTCTACCGACTGAGCTAATCGGGCCCGGCCAAAGGAGTATGAATACAACTACTAAAATGAATAATTATAGATAGGACAATGCAATGACAGCAGGGATCCACCGCCTTGGAACGGTATGCTGCAACAGACGCAACTTTGGAGCTTAAATCTAATTAAGTGTGCACGCAACCTCGCTCTTCCCCGTCGTCAAATCATAAATAAAGATATCCCCGCCAGACTAAATCATATCATTTGTGGGTGATATTATTGATAAATCATAGATATCAACTTTAGATTATCGATGTTGGGACTACATTTATTTTGTTTCCTAGGTGACATACATCGCAGTTTACAAGGAATTGCATTTTATATTTCCAAAATTACAATTTGTACATCATTTGACCAAATGGTATATATGTCCTGCTATGCGATTCTATGATTTGCGAAAGATTTTCCGGTTTACTGTGAAATATTTTGATTTGCAATATTAGGATAGCTGTATTCTGGTGCATTTGGAATTGTGTGTTAGCAAATCAAATGTGAAATTGTTCAAATCTTAAAGGTGAAATTTTCTATTTCAATTTATGGCTTTTCAATGGTCCTTTAGATATGGCATTAGTCAAAATAACAAAACGAATCTTGATTACTGACATACTTGTATCAATGTTAATAAGTCTTGAACTCCGAACCCTGAAATGAGGCCGTCTATGTTCTCACTTCTTCTGTATGTTTGTATTGACCGTGTTATATTTTTTTGGAATGGGGTTTAACGCCATTTTCAACACATTTCAGGTTGTATATTGCATATCCAATTCGAGACATATGAAGAAAGTAAGAAGGCTTGTAAAAGACAGAATACAACAGTACCCAAGTTTAACATATCAACCACAATGCTAAACAATTAACACAGGAAAACATTTGTAAATAGAATCATGAATAAATGATGGCAAGTCGGTACAAAAAAAAACAGAGTTCTCACATTTGACGCTATGATATTTTCCCTTTATTTGAAATAAACAAATGAACAAACAGCAGAGGCGGAATGTCATTACGTATCCGCGTACAGGCATTTCCTTTAATTGAATTCAAATAGAAAAAAACACGACTGTTAAATGAGTACCGGGATAAAACATTTTGTTCATTTTGTTTATGTGTATTTCTGTTAACTATTCCACCTCCCATGTGTCCACGAGATAATAACAAGACCATTAATACAGAAGTCATTATGTCAAATATGGGTGGGATAATATGAATACAATATGAACATAATTGTTTCTTATTAGTACACCATTTGATGTCGGTAAAACTTCATATCCTAGAATGTAGTTATAAATGTTTATGTCTTGTTTTACTGTTCTCGTAATATAGGATCAATTAGCCGGCCAATAAAAGCAGTTGTCTTTCGCCTTCGCTCCTCTCTCGTAAACGTCCACCGATGTTGAAACACATTCTGGCACTCATGTTAATTATTTATTATTTGTTTTATGTCAAAAGTCACTTTTCATAACTCTAATTACGAATTAAATGAGCAATCAGTTTCTGTAGGCACGAATGTGTTACTCACTTTGGTTTTAACGCCCGAGGCCGTAATCATGGGAATTACGAACAATGTTGGGGCGATATCGTCTGTTTGATGTTCAAGGGTATCCGTGTGCGGTAAACAAGTTATTGCGCGCGCATGAATGTTAACGACGTGTCAAAGGATTAAGCATATGTTTCTGTGTCTACACATTTGAAAGCACATCTGAAGCGTTAAATGACGTGCACATATGTGTGTTTGTACATGTACAAGCGTTCGTTGCATGCTATTTATATCTCATAGATAATGCTAATAGAGTTGAATATTGTCTATAATCAGATAGCTAGTGTTTATCATTGTGTTTTTTTTGGACTGTATAGCTAAACGCAGCGACCTAATGACGTCATATTGTTTTATACTGTAACCTGATGACGTCATTCAAATGATTTAAAAGAATCATCGCTGCTACAAGCGTTTTGATTGGACACACCTCCGTCAAGTGCGGCGTAGGATTGATTGAATATGTAAAATAATGTGAGAGCACACACGTACGTTTTTATGTGAATATCACGTGCTATGGATGGACACGTGATAGGTAATCGACCAATAGTAAGTCATACAATAAATCATACAGGTATCCAACCTGCAAAACTGGTTATGAATCGCGCGCTTGATTAGTTATTGTTTATATGATTATATACAAGACATTATTGTTCTGTATTTCTTCTCTTTTTTACAGTAAATCTTCTGAACAAAACAGCAAGTGTCTGTAATTTCAGTTTATAACGTCGTTAGTGTGCACAGTGTCTGATATATGTCAAATCATAAGTCAGATAATCATATTCAGCATGATATTTGTCACTATAAGTCTTACCAGTTATCTCCCTTATATTACGGATGGATGATTATTGTGCTAGAGAAATTAAAGCTGTGTAAATAGGCTGGACATATTCTTTTAATAACCGTGGGATATAAAGTATGGGCGACGTTCTCCATGGAGACAAATCAAAGGATGACATTTGAAAACTCTGGCAATTTGATAAACCAAAGGTTGGAAGACTCTGACCAAGTGTACAACCAAAGATGAAAGACTCTGGCCACGTGTACAACCAAAGGGTGGAAGATTCTGGCAACGTGTACAACCAAAGGGTGGAAGACTCTCGCCACGTGTACAACCAAATGGTTGGAAGTATCTCGCCACGTGTACAACCAAAGAGTGGAAGATTGGCCACGTGTACAATCAAAGGTTGGAAGACTCTGGCCACGTGTACAACCAAAGGGTTGGTAGACTCTGGCAACGTGTACAGCCAAAAGGTGGAAGATTCTGACCACGGGTACAACCAAAGGACGGAATACTGGCCACGTGTACAACACATGGTGGAAGACTCTGGCCACGTGTACAACCAAAGGGTGGAAGACCCCAGCCACGTGTACAACCAAAGGGTGAAAGACTCTGCCCACGTGTACAACCGAAGGGTAGAAGACTCTGGCCATGTGAACAACCAAAGGGTGGAATAATTGGCCACGTGTACAACTCAGGGGTGGAAGACTCTAGCCACGTTTAAAACCAAAGGATGGAAGACTCTGACCACGTGTACAACCAAAGGCTGGAAGACGCTGTGGCCACGTGTACAACCAAAGGGTGGAAGACTCTGGCCACGTGAACTACCAAAGGATGGAATACTCTGACCACATGTACAACCAAAGGGTGGGAGACTTTGGCCACGTGTACAACCAAAGGGTTGGAAGACTCTGGCCGCGTGTACAACCAAAGGGTTGGAAGACTGTCGCCACGTGTACAACCAGAGGGTGGAAGACTCTGTGGCCACGTGTACAACCAAAGGGTGGAAGACTCTGGCCACGTGTACAACCAAAGGGTTGGAAGACACTCGCCTCGTGTACAACCAAAGGGTGGAAGACTCCGGTCACGTGTACAGCCAAAGGGTTTGATGATTCTCGCCACGTGTACAACCAAAGGGTGGAATACTCGCCATGTGAACAACTAAAGGTTTGAAGACTAGCAACGTGTACAACCAAAGGGTGGATGATTCTGGTCATGTGTGCAACCAAATGGATGGGAAACTCTGGTCACGTGTACAACCAAAGGGTTGGAAGACATTCGCCTCGTGTACAACCAGAGGGTGGAAGACTCTGGTCATGTGTACAACCAAAGGGTAGAATACTCTGGTCACGTGTACAACCAAAGGGTTGGAAGACTCTGGCCACGTGTACAACCAAAGGGTGGAAGACTCCGGTCACGTGTACAGCCAAAGGGTTTGATGATTCTCGCCACGTGTACAACCAAAGGGTGGAATACTCGCCATGTGAACAACTAAAGGTTTGAAGACTAGCAACGTGTACAACCAAAGGGTGGATGATTCTGGTCATGTGTGCAACCAAATGGATGGGAAACGCTGGTCACGTGTACAACCAAAGGGATGGAAAACTCTGGCCACGTGTACATCCAAAGGATGGAAACTCTGGCCATGGAATATAATCAAAGTTGGAATACCAATTAGTATGACCAAAAGCGGAAAACATTAGGTATTTGCAAATTAACGAGATGGAAGATTCTGACCATTTAGTATAATCAATGAATGTAAGATACCCAACAGATATAAGGCAACAGTACGTTCAGTTGGTATAACTAAGCAATATAAGACTATGATCATTGGTATAGCTAAGGGATGGAAGAATCTGGCACTTTAAAATGCGTCTACCATAAAGTAACCGAGGAGTTTATGGCTAATTAGTTGATCTAACTTACGTCTACATGGCACTTGTCATAGAGCATCCGGTATAGCCAGATATTAGTATAATCAAAATATAGTAATTCTAATCAAGGACTTTAAGTCTTGATCATATGCGATGCTTGCTTTTCTAAATAACAAACGTCTTGACAAGTTGTGCAGAAGTAACCTTTGGATCTGGAAGTAAGATCTGATTGGCTGAAACAAAACACACCTCTGCAATGGTTAGGTTATAACAAAATTTAAAAATATTTATTCGGATGGCAATTATGGCAGTTATCTTGTACAAGGTCTTTATCATAAAAAATATCTAATAATATGAAAATAATGAATATAAAATAAACATCCAACCGATACTCCTTTGAAATACTATGGAAATCTCCGAGGTAGTCCGAAACGTTATTTGATTTTCGCCAAATAAGAAATGATTGTATTCCCGAGCGATATACTATGGCGTATAGTCAATGGATCTCAGATGCTTTCCATGAAGTAAATGTCAAGGGATGTCAAACGCTTACCAGGGAATATAAGACTACCATCATTGAGCATGCCCGAGGAAAGGCCGGACGCTCAATACGAATTATATCGACCAATTATCAGGAAAGCCAGTCACATACCAAAATAAAATTTCAAAACCTTTTTTCCAAGGGCTGTTTTGTTGCTAATTTTTTGTATTATTTTTAACACAAGTATGTATTGAAATGTGAAAATTGTATTGGCTGTCATTTTTGCAACAAAAAAAAGTGTACTTTATATTCAAGTGAAAGAATGTATCCGAATTGATTTTCAAGTCATGCATTATATTGCAAAACCAAATATATCGACATTTTACGAACACAAATTTGTATTAGCAGATACGCCCCAGCGATAACAATATCTGGTTCGAAAGTATAGTGTTATTATGTTCCATTCCACTGTTATTTGTATTTAAATTTATTTAAAACTAGTGACAAATTATTCTGTTGAAAGTAGTTTAGCCGATTCCGGCTGATATGTAGTTCATTTAACATCGTACTCAAACACGCGGGGTATCCGTATTACTTCTGCAGTTTCCGCCAAAACGTTATCTAACTATTGGTTTGTGTTAAATAAACGCCAAAAGTCACTGATAAGTAATTGTGTGTTTTATCAAGCTGTGTTAAGATAACCATTCGGTGATTCATTTTGTTTTGGACAATTTTCACGAGTATTTTTCGCAATCAGTCTAAAACTCACTCGTTCCAATTTTTTCGTTTAATGGGTACCATTAATGGTAGTAATCCGTGCAAATCACTCCCATGGGAGCCTACGTGGGAAGTCTCGGTTTGGTTTTTTTGCAAGATACTTAAAAAAACATATTTAATCATTTTTCTCAACATTGATACGTGACCATTTAAACGTTTGCCTCATTTTACTGGAGTGAAGTTTAGCAAGGAATATACAATTGAATCTACATAGAAGACATTTAAAGCTCTGTGTATGAATCTACACAGGAGACATTCAAAGCAGCTCTGTGTGTGAATCTACACAGGAGACATTCAAAGCTGTATATGTGAAACTGCATAAGAGACATTCAGAGCTCTGTGTGTGAATCTGCACAGGAGACATTCAAAGCAGCTCTGTGTGTGAATATACACAGGAGAAATCCAAAGCTCTATATTATATGAGAAACTGCATAAGAGACATTCAAAGCTCTGTGTGTGAATCTACACAGGAGACATTCAAAGCTTTGTGTGTGAATCTACACAGAAGACATTCAAAGCTCTGTGTGTGAATCTACACAGGAGACATTCAAAGCTTTGTGTGTGAATCTACACAGAAGACATTCAAAGCTCTGTGTGTGAATCTACACAGGAGACATTCAAAGCTCTGTGTGTGAATCTACACAGGAGACATTCAAAGCTCTGTGTGTGAATCTACACAGGAGACATTCAAAGCTTTGTGTGTGAATCTACACAGAAGACATTCAAAGCTCTGTATGTGAAACTACACAGGAGACATTCAAAGCTCTGTGTGTGAATCTACATAGGAGACATTCAAGCTCTGTAGGTGAAACTACACAGGAGACATTCAAAGCTATATAGATACTTCACTAATTATATAATCACGAAAATTATAACTTATAAACTGATTTTGAGCCGACAACAATCGCTTATTAACAATCAATAAAAACAAGTTTGGTTCCGCAATTTCAAAATACGTTCTTACTTTAACGTAAAGGGAGGTAATTTACCGAAATACGAACTTCGGATACCTGATGCATACTGTGTGGATTTTTTGCCTGACAAATGTGCTCTGCATAGGTGAAATTCGAAGATAAAAAGATATTTTATCAATAAACAATGTTATTTTACATAACTGTTTAGCTTACTAATACACATAATGAAATATGGTTTAAAACGATTCCCTGGTTATTGGCACATATCAAAGTACATGAGATAGATTTTTAAAAATATATTCTATTAAAAAGATTTTTCTAACTTATTCCTCTCATTATATATTTAAGTCTCATCATGGTATGTACAAATTATGATTACGTACAACAACAAAAACACGCAAATCATTAACAATATCACTCTGAGAAAGGTATATTTTCTCTCATCAATTCAAGTAGTTTTATATTAAACATCTTCGGTTTTTACAAAACAATATTTCCAAGAAAGTAATTTACATTTGTAGGTACACTTATAATTATATGATAAAATTTGGGCCACCATCGTTAATCTTGAGCAAGATGTACCTAAACTAATTGCTCTAAAACTTCATGAATCATATTAAACACTGAGATTGTGAAAACTTCACAAGGCTGTCAATATAAGTGCTTGTTAAAAAACTGTTTTACGTAACCAGTTATCATCTCCAGTCAGATTGGCAATAACCTGATTAAGACCATTGTTGAATTGTGATAAAAATGAATTCCTGTAGAAAAGCTGCATTTATATTTTATGATTTATATTCATGCTGCTAATTTCAATTTTGACAGTTATAATGTATTCCTAATTTTATATATGTATTTTGGAATATGCTAATGTGTATTGTTTCATGAATGTTGATATGCATATGCATTCAACAATATAAATACATATATCTACAAATCCAATGTTGACATGTCATATAAACACAGATAAGATAAATGTCTGAGAATTATTTCATTATGTATTTGACGGATACTGCATGGATTCTGAATTTTATTTTCGTCCTATAACCGTTTTAGCTAACACTGACCGGATTAATGTCTGTATACTATTTTATTAAGCATTTAGCGGATACTGATTGGACGTATGTCTGAGTTATATTTTATTTAGCGTTTGGCTAACACTGAACAGATTAATGTCTGTATACTATTTTATTAAGCATTTAGAGGATACTGATTGGACGTATGTCTGAATTATATGTTATTTAGCATTTGGCTAACACTGACCGGATATATGTTTGCGCACTTTTAACGTGTAGTGATTGAATATGTCTGCATTTCTTCTCAATCACCTACAGCAATTGCTTTCCTTATTTGTCTGTTAGATAAACAAGCATCGAATATGATTAGGATAAGCCTGAATTCCCTTTTATTGAACGTATGATATACATCGAATAGATATATCTGTATGCAAGTGGAGTGCATGGTCCAGTGTTAGAGAAACGGATCCATGATCGGAGGGCCGTGGGCTCGATTCTCCTCCACGGCCATGTGTAGTGTCCTTGAGCAAGACACTTTACCGCATATGCTTAGTACCTCAAAGGGAAAATACGACCGTGATTTCACTAAGTTTTAAGAACTTGTTTCAGCATCGATGTAAAATAAATAAGTTTAAAACGTATACACGTTTATCGAGTATTTGACATACACTGAGCGGATACCATCACATTAAAAAGCTAATTAAGACCCTAACGTTTACTGTGTTTCTTTCTTTCACATCGGTAACCAATTTATCGTGTTCAGTTCTAAATCTGTTGGTTTGAAAATTGCCTGCCAATGCCACCGTGCCGTTAACTAGACCGAGAGCTCGTTAACATGATTACAACAAAATCTTCCATTTGTACAGGGTGCTAAAGACAACAGGTCTTAACGAAAATTTATTTTAGAAAGCCTAACATAAATGTGTGTTAGTGATGTTTAATCGGATTACTTTGCCATTATCGCCTTGACGAGCGGGCTTCTATCCGCTTGGTGATTACTCGAGCTTCGATTCGTCTCCATTACAGGAAATAAAGTTGGTGTAAATTTGATTTCCAAGGATGGAAAGAGCCCTGGGACAATTCTAGTTATGCATTCCTCCATTTACGTTAAAACATTACCATTTCACAAGGGACCATACAAAGGTGTAAAAATAGCTAAATTACTCCGGCAAGCCGCCACGATTGATTGGAACAGCAACACACCATGGCAGAGCAATATAAAAACAGGAATTACGCAAGAAAATTAATTTCCGACATGTTTCTACAGTTAGCATTGACATCGGAAATAGGTCATAATGGTTTGTTTAATTCAGGATAATTCGACGTGCCAGAAATTAAACGAGTGAGTTTGGTCCCTTAACAATCATTTGTCTAGAATGACAAGTTGTTTCCCTTAAGAAAGAAACAGAAGTTGAGAAAGAAATTTAAATTACACCAATCTGAAAATATAATGTCTTAAATTAAACAAATCTTCTTAATAATTGGCAATTAAAATTGTTCTCAAGATCATAAATAAAATAGGTGACTTTTAACGCGGATCTTTGATGTCTTTTTAATTCACTTATAATAATTAACATTTAACGTTTTTATTTAACAATTTGAAGGCTGAAAATGTATTGTTTGTTTAAAGGGACATGCGGAGATGTTGATAATGTTTCGTTAAAGCAACACTTATAATAAATGCTGCATCTACTTGATCCAAGTCAGTATGATTATAAAATACTCTGGTATATACTTATGCAGACCCTTAATTTCGTTTCAATTTTATAAAAAAGGAGAAATGTCCGATTAAAGTATTCGTATGTCGTGGTACATTTATGACAAATATTGTAAAATGTATTAATTTTTATAAATTTATAAAACATCGGTATGTTGGAAAACATTCCAAGAAAATCTCATTTTGTATTTTAAAGATTGTGTTTACTTGAACTTGTTTTATCGCCCATACTGTTCATCCCCACCCGGCCACAGGCTGTGTTGTGATTGGTCACGACGTTGTACTGTGCCGTCATGAGTCTCCCACCTCTTTGTATGTGGGGAAAGAGACAGTGGCTTCTAGCGGTAAAATGCAACTAGTACTGGTAAACCTCCTGGCTCATCCCAGAAATGATGATAAGTGGTGTTCACCACCGTCATCAAACTGAAATACTGAAAAAACATAGAAAACAAACAAAAATGTTAATAATTTCCAAACTATGAAATTTCAGAAACTAATAATAATAATACTGAGTAATAATAATAATAATAATAATAATAATAATAATAATAATAATAATATTTATAATAATAATAATAATTATAATAATTATAATAGTAATAATAATATTAATAATAATAATAATAATAATAATCAAGTCTTATATGAACGAGAGAACTTATTTGAATAAATTCAATCTTCCATGAGGCCCTCAACATATTTACAAAGTACAACATAAATTTAACATATAAACAGAAGAAGTAAACAAGTATGCGTGCGTGCGTGCGTGCGTAGAATTGCTAAGAATTTTTACTACGGCTAGTTCATGTACACCCACATGGTTATACGTCAGTAAGTGTAAAGACATGTTTGATGAATGGACACTTGAATATAGTTCCATTGTAACAACGCTGTCTGTACTTTAAAACATCTGCTGCATCCTAAAATAGAGACGGTCATTTCATGGGTTTCGTGTAATTTCATTAAATAATGAAAAACGGAATTTTATTTGCTGGATTTGATTTTATAGTGTCTTGTTATATTCATTGTTTTTAAGGGTAAAAAAACCTGGAAAATGCCACATTAAAGCTTTTTTTAAGTATCTAGAAATATCCACATATTTTTTCAACCGTCCAAAAAATTACTAACCCTAAACCCTGGACACTTAACTTCCTATTAGTGTGTCCGGACGGACGGTCGGACGGACGTTTAAACGGTTGGTGTTTTAAATATTTTTTCAATACTATTTTTACTCCATTAAAACCATATTTCTTAACCGTAACCAGTATCTTCTTTTAGGATGCTTCCTTTGTAATGTTTGAAATATTAACCATAAACCGTCCGACCTAAATTGTTCCCCTTCAGATGGACGGGTGGTTGGTCGGCTCAAAAAGTAAGCTACGTCGTCCGATATCGTTATTTTTCTCAGCATATTAGTGAATGTAAAAAATGTTGAGAACACGTATATACAACAAGTTTCATTCATTTTTAAAAATCCAACAGCAGAGACAGAGACTAAGCAGAGCCATTGTTTTGTCAGTAATCACGATGAATTCAAACTATTTAGCATATAGAACTATAGACTATACGTACAGCCTACACGTCTTAAATGGAAATCTTTACTAACAGTTTTACCGGAAACACCTCGCTTTAATTGCCTCGCCAAAGAGCATTTGCTTGTGCTTTAGTAAGAGGCAATTTATGGACGTCGGATCCAATAAGTGTTAACTCGCTCACTGTGACAGAAGATCCTCTCGTAATACGCTTATTTGGAAATTGAAATATGTTTTCTGTGTTTTACAAGAATTGGAATCGACATTTTGAGGGTATAGTTGATCATTGTGCCGAGGGGTTATTAATACTTAATGAAACACAAGTCATTTGTGCTCCATCACCGGTAGTAACGCCATTGTTATACATTGTAAAATAGCTTCGCTATTGTTCTCGTAACACTTTAAGAGAAGATTTTACAGCGGAACATGTCGGGTTTGGAATACTTCAGTGCATCCAAATAAATTGGGATAAATAAGTTTTGGGGAATTTTGAGGGGTTGAGTCAGATATATTAAAACATGCAAGCGCAGTGCTTAGGAAATGTTTTGTCGATGAAAGGTGTTGATTTGTTATGCTCAAATATGATATTATGACTACACTTAAAAACATGTTATGTCTTTTCTCTCTTTTTTCTCACCCCTAATTATTTTTTATTTGATTTATCTCTTCATTTTTTTATTGTTGTTTACATCCTATTGATTGTTATAGTTGCCATCTTGATTCCAATGTTATTTGTATATTGAAAGGGGAAGAACGTAACTAATGTTGCTAGAATGTGTGGCCCAACCCGTTTGCTATGTGAATTATGCAATAACGTATATGTTTAAACCAATCAAATATGACATGTCATTTCACTTGCAGTTTTATCTCTTGTTTGATTAAACATTTTCCATATACATATGCATTTGCATATGTGGCGTAACTCACTCATAGAACCTATATAAAATGTTGTCGTTCATATAACATGAACGCATTCCAGTGAAGGAACATTTTTAGCTTCGGATACATTTTACGATAAAATAGTGTTACCGAGATATTACGATGGGTTATGATGATTCGGGTTCCGTTTTCACTGTATCATTTCAATTTGACTGTAATGGACGCGGGGGCACAAAATAGTCGTCAATGTTGCTGCTTCATTAACCGTCTTAAACCTACGGATACAATAAATAATTATAAGGTTATATATAATTAATCCTTAGGACATACGGACATGCTGGTTTAGACCGGGTTCATTAATTATATAAATATACAGAATACATTGTGTGTTGAATATTCATGAGATATGACTTACGTGTAACCAACAAAGTTTATATCGCCCCATCGGTGCATAAAGGCACCAAGTTCCTTCTTATTTCATATACACGTTGTACCTTGTTGAACTTATCGAACGATATGAGCCCCCTCAAGTTCCATTTACTTAACACGTGGTACATTCTCGTGAACTTACAACAAATGAAATTTATTTCTTAAATAATAATGTAATTTTATGGATAGCAAAATAACGAGAAGTATACGTCTGCTAAAACACCTTTAACATATCTCACCACAGAGTTGCACCCATTGTCAGTGACGGTTATACAATTATTACGCAAATAACAAGTACTGTGTTACAGTGCATTTGGTTTGTCGTATGTTCAAGATGGTTCAAAGAAGTTGCGATTTTCCCCCAGATTATGAAGAAGAAAGACTGTGGTAAAATATGAAAAGATGCGACCTGACTGGTTTTAATAGAATGAAATTATTTGATTTTAACAGAGGGGGGGGGGGGGGAGCATATTTTGGGGGAAAGTTTGACTGCAGTGTGCTTTTGGAAAAAAACATTGAAGTGTATTACTCCGCTGTATTTAAAAAATACTGGTTATGATAATCGCTACATGGGTTCGGGTACGAATGCATGCATTATCTAGAAAATACTAGTGCGGGTAAATGACTATTATAGATTAAAAGATTCAAAGATTTTTTAAAGATTCAAAATTCTTTATTCAGTAGTTTATATAGATAATATACAAAAATATAGCTTTGTAGTAAGACCGAAAGTGGCACGAGATTCACGAATGATTCATAAATGATAAATGTAGTAAACTATTATAGAGAAAACGACCATTTTTACTTCTGAAACATAAAAATTATTGTACTCTAAACGAGGCTTCACGTCAGTTTCCACTTGTGATAAAAATGCAGAATGCTGAAAATTGAGAAAACAAAAATTACGTTTATTTTCATGAATATGGGCTACTTTTTTTAAGTAAAAATAATCAAACCTGTACGTGTGCACGCGCTGTTTGCCAAGTTTCCGTTGTTCCGAACTATCAGCAAATCTGCGATGTTGCAAGCATTAAACCTCCTATCACAGAAACACAAATTCTGCCCAGTGTATTTAAATGATAACTTAGGATCTAATATCAATTTTGATAAAAACTACAGGAAGTTATTTTATTTCAGTTTTTCACGTGTTGGCGCCAATTTCCTTCTCAAATGGTCGTGGAGATTCCCGTTCCAGTATCTCTTCCGAGATTGTCGAATGTTGATTTAAATTTCAATGTGCTCGATTATTTATATGTTTAATTCCTTGCAGGCGACAGTCGACAGACAAACAACGGGTCCGTTTGGAGAACGTTTAATAGAAAAGAGAGAAAATATGTTATTTACTTGATTTCTGGCAAATAACGACAATAGAAATCAGTTATTTCATTTTTAAATTTTATCAGGGGTCCAACCTGACCGAGTGGTCTAAGGCACTGCTGAGTGATCTAAGGTACTTACCTCTAACAGCCGGGCTTGTGGGTTGGAGCCAAATTGTATAAAAAAATCGTCTTTTGTTGTGTTTTTTTTTAAATTTGGAGACAAATAAGATTCTTTGTAAGGTTAGTTTTAGATGAATATGGAAAGTCGAAACAGAAATGTCGAATGACATGTAGACTGTCACGGGGTGTGGTAAATGACAGGTATATATCAATATGCGAACAAGGTTGGTTCAATTACATTAAGGTTATGTTCCCTTAACAAAGTACCAGCGTGTTTTTTTTTTCCTTTGCGACATACAAAATATATATTCCAGAAAAAGGATTAGTGTTCCAGCGAAAAGAATACATTTGTGTCATTATCATAATGGGGTATTCTTCTTTGCAAATTTGAAATACATGTATGTTGCTTTTTAATCAACTACACGATGACATAGAATAACGCTGTGTACTTTAATAGCCAGCATAATGCACGTGAGAAATAATTCTAAAATTTGTCTCAGGCCTTTGCGCATTTCAAAATCAGTAATAACAGAATGGGAAATAAATGGATTTAGTTTTACGGCGGATGAGCACAAAAGCAGCTATTTGATGTAAAGGTTAAAAGTTCAGACTCACTCAAATTAACATATACGCTGGTAAAACACACATCAACAAATGAGTATGTAGAATGGATTTCATACTTTTTAAAATATAGATACCAATTCTCAAGCTCCATGCATCATTATCGATAAGGATTTCAATATTTCTGTAACCGGTGACTTATGATTGATGTTTTGGAGGAGAACGACTTCATTGCGGTTCTCCTGATAATGTAACGGGAATAGTTATGTATAAAATAGTTCAAATGACAACAAATCCCAGAATCCATGCTTTGGGACACATGACAGTGTGTAAGCGCCACCAAGTGGTAACACAGTGCGCCGCCTAGTGGTAACACAGTGCGCCGCCTAGTGGTAACACAGTGCCAATATCTGTTTCTAAGCCACGGCTGTAACGTACCGTTACATTCTAGATACACTAAATGCTACTGGGGCCCCCAGCAAAATGTGCAATATGAATATACGGTTGTATATATATATATATCGATAAAACTATTACCAATATTATGGAGATAAAAAAACAGCAAAAATAAGTATATGTTGAACTAACAATAAATAATGAAGAAAGATACCTGCTAGTATAATATCTGTAAGAGTAAAATTCCTTTATTTCTTCAAGGAATTAAATAGAGAAGGATTCTATTTAAGTATTTGATTTCTTTTACCACTTCAAGTTAAATTACCGAAATTACATGATTATGTCGGGTTTTTTTCAGAGAGAGTTATGTTTGTAAAATTTGGAAAAGGCCAAATGTGCCATCCGAAATTTAGACAAATACTAAAGTTACGTATCTTTGTGCATATGTTAGCTCAGTCGCTACTTCGTCTGACCAGTGACCTACCACATTGTTATTAAGTCACTGGTCTAACTATCAATCCTAATACTTTGTGATATTGCGTCTTAGTGGCATTTGTCTCTCATCGCTGATTCAAGTGGGATTTTTTTATCAATTACTTGAGGAGATGGTTCTGCTCGAGTACCGGTTGACCTGCCAGAATCTCAGAAATGAATGGTTAGTTAAACTGATCGTTTGTTAGTCTTCGGTGACATTTAAAGGCGCTAATTATTCAAACATACAAACAAACAAAATAAAAAAACTAGGTTTACGAATCTGGTCAAATTACTGGAATACCGAACGTGGGAGGAATATGTTATCATATAAACTGACCGTGCACCACGTGATAATCATGTTGACAGACGGCTGGGTGATTACAGTGAGACACTTACTGACAAACGCCGTGTATGAATCGCAATCATTAAATCATTTGGTAATTAACGCGGACATGTCGCTAATTAATACATGAGAAATATGCAAATGGATCACCTTCTGCATAATTATTACAACATTCACCTAATGTGAGGTCATCGGCGCAAATGCGTTGTATTTATTAGATGTAATGTTATATCTAATACTATAATTTGAAATAGTCTCTAACAACCCAATTTTGAACATCTTTTTTAATTTTCTTGTGTATTGCTTCAAATGTACTATGATGTGACAGAAAAACAAATCACGTAATGCTATATTTTAGTAATATAGTTTAAAATAGTATTTTACAATTTAAATATGAATTATTTGTACATCATTTTATGTATTGTTATATATATTTGCTGTTAATAATGAGGTTAAAATAAAAAAAAAACATGTTTGATTTATCTTCAAACGGTTTTGGATAAATCAGAGATTTATATTTATATCCAAAGTGTCTTAGAATACAAAAAAAACAACAACAAAATGTCTAAAGAAAAAAAAGGCCTTATGAGATTCTTAAAAAGTAGCATAAAAAATTAATACATGAGTATTCATTATCATAGTGAATAATAATAATAATAATA